>JAZHYW010005735.1:0-20194 GCA_037355805.1 Ixodes ricinus
CTTGGGGCACGACACCGGGACCGGCATGATGTTCATACGTGTACCTCTGATACAGGTGTTTCTGGGCCTTTCGATGTCCCTACTGCCCGTGGACCTGCGCCTGCCGCGTTCAACGTCTTCGGTGGAACACGGGCGCCTGGATTCGTTTCCCGCCTTCTCCCTGCTGCCGAATGTGATTACACCGGGCGCGAACATTTCTGCACCGTCAACTTCGGACACTTCAACGTGGCTCGCCTGGCAACATCGCAGCCCTGTGACGCACTCGGGACTATTTAAACAGCTGTCTTCGCTACGCCACTTGGGGCACGACACCGGGACCGGCATGATGTTCATACGTGTACCTCTAATACAGGTTGGTTTACATTCACATACATGTTTCAAAAGTGATGACCTGTTCTTGATTACGGTGTCGTGCCCGACCCATTTGCGTATTTTGTGCCATTGGCTTCGTACCTATGTTTGTTCCTTGTACATGCGCCTCCTGCTTCTCGTAAGCGGTGATATTGAGTGCAATCCGGGTCTTATGACTAAGGAACAGGCGGAACAGTTGGCTTCCGTTTTCGCTATTGCCCAGCAGCTGCAAATAGGGCAAAAAAATGTAATCGAAGAATTAAAGACACTCAAAAAGATCTGCAAAGTACAAATAAATCGGTTACCGAGCTGTCCTCTAGAGTTACAGTTATTGAAACGCAAGCGTCCGCTAGCGCTTCAACACTAAAAGATTTGCATGGAGAGATTGTGACATCTCGGACAGTGTTATCTTGTGTGACGGGGCGCCTTTCTGTTCTTGAGGCTCGTTGCGAAGATGCCGAAAATAGACAAAGGCGTAACAACTTGATTATTCATGGCTTACCTGATACAGATAGTGAAACGTGGGCGATCACCCAACAAGTGGTCCTAAAAATTTGTTCAGAGAAGCTTGGCTTTAGTTTAGAACAAAGCTGTATTGAACGTGCCCACAGATTGGGTCGTTTTGGTCCGAACAAAAACCGCCCAGTAATAGTAAAATTGCTGTCTACTAAGCACAAGGATTTGATCCTTAACGATGCCCGCAAGTTAAAGGGTACTGGATACTTCGTAAATGAGGATTTTTCCCCAGCAGTGCGTGAAGCACGACGAATGTTGCTTACTTTTGCGAAAGCTCAAAGTGAAAGATTTAAGCTTCGTTTTAATAAACTTTCCATTGGTAACAACGCTTTCGTTTATGATCCTGTGAGCAAAACTGTTGTGCCTGAGATTGATTAACTATGCGTAGCACCTTCACGTATCTCTGAAAAACTCATTTCTGTTTTATTTACTAATATAAGAAGCCTCATGCACAAGCGCGATGAATTACAAAGTTTTATTGATTCCGCCGGTGCTGATATGATTGTTATCACAGAAACATGGCTACATGATACTATTGATGACAGAGAACTTTTTGACTGCGTTCCCACTTTTAACATTTATCGTTGCGATAGGATTGGTCGGCGCGGAGGAGGCGTCTTGATAGGAATCAGAAAGACCATCGCATCTGCTTTAGTTAACATAGCCACTAACCTCGAAATGCTTTTTATATGTATAAATACCAAAGAGTCGCGCCATCTTGTCGGAGTGTGCTACCGTCCACCGAATTGCGATGCCTCTTTCGTTGATGCGCTGCATGATGCGCTTGCCGGGCTGGTTTCCAATTATCCCAATGCATCCATCACACTTTTCGGTGACTTTAATTTTCCTACCATTGACTGGACTAATCCTCCTCTGCTACAAAGATCAGAACCGGGACGGTTTCTTGAGTTGTGCCTTGAATTTAATCTTACCCAACTCATTAAAAGTCCTACCAGAATTACCACTGATTGTAGCGCTATTTTAGACCTTCTTTTGACTACCCTCCGCGACGTGTTTTCAGATATATCATGTCTCGATGGCCTAAGTGACCATAAGCTTGTTCACCTTCATGCCATGTTCCCAGTGCCTACTAATGTCACTTCACGAAAAGTTATCAGAAATTACGCAAAAGGTAACTATAATGCAATTAATACTAATCTGACAGTGTTCGCTCAAGATTTTCTTTTCAATTTTTCTTCTCGTACAGTGGAACACAACTGGCTACTGTTTAAAAATACAATGCTTGCCCTAGTTGAAAAATTTGTTCCCATCATCAGTATAAAAACAAATCATTCTGCGCCCTGGTTTAACCAGGACCTGAAGCTAAGACTAAATAAAAAAAGCGTCGCTTCAGGAAAGCCAAGCGAAGCCGCTCCGATTCTGAATTGGCGAGTTATAAGGAGTGCCATCGTTTGTACAAGGGGAAGAGTCGGGAAGCTCGTAGAAAATATTTTACTCTAGATCTGCCGTCACTTCTCTTGAATAACCCAAGAAAATTTTGGAAGGTGGTTAATCCAAAAGCCAATGTCGCACTTCGCTTAACTGATAACGGAAACATTGTATCTGAGGAAGGATGTGCTTCGCTGTTGAATACGACTTTTGGTGCCGTGTTTACTCAGGAACCACTGGGGGCAATCCCTCCCTTTCCTTCGTATTTAAGCAATAACATGCCTAACGTAAACATTACACCAGACGGTGTTCTTAACCTTATTAACAGCTCTAAACTTTCTACATCCGCTGGTGAAGACGGCATTAGCTCGTAATTATTGATGTGTACTAAGGACATTAGCTGTGTCATACTATCCGAAATATTTTCCCAGTCATTGTTAGAGGGTAGGCTGCCCAATGATTGGAAAATCGGGCAGGTCGTTCCTGTCTTCAAGGGTGGTGATAAATCATCTGGTAATGACTACAGGCCAATATCTATACCAGTGTGTCATGTAAATTACTTGAACATATAATCTATACTAACCTTGTTACTTTTCTTGAGAAAAATAATTTCTTTTCACCTCATCAACATGGTTTTAGAAAAGGACTGTCTTGTGAGACACAGCTGGCTGGTTTCTTACATCATATTCACACTAATTTGGACAGCAATGGACCTTTTTCACATACCGACGGCACCAGGCGGTGGCTGCACGAACTAAAAATCGAGGAAGGGACCTACCTGCGCTACCAATTGATAATGGGAGCTACGCTACCAGTTTCTTCGTTCTCTGAGCAGCGGGGCGTGCCCAACGCGCCGTCCAAGTGGGGCATCCGTGGCGTCAACTTAAACGTCGTGTTATTCTTTCCGTCCGCTTTCTTTTTTTGCGTAACACAATTATATGTATGCTGCAATTACGTTCGCTACTCGCTGATCTACAGCCTCCTTCCGAATTTCCTCGATTTTTGGTGCCAACTTCCGCCGCTTGGCATCGGGCGCTCGCGCGTGCGCAGAACGCTTCTCGGAAAAGGTCCATGAGGTTACTGATGCTATTTTTCTCGACTTTTCGAAGGCATTTGATCGCGTTCCTCATCAGCGTTTGCTCTCGAAATTATCTGCACTAAATATTGACCCGCATGTATTGAAATGGATTAAAGACTTTCTACATAACAGGACCCAGTACACTATCGTTAACAACCATCGTTCAAATCCTGTTCCCGTCACCTCCGGTATTCCTCAGAGAAGTGTGCTGGGCCCGCTTCTTTTTTCTATCTATATTAACGATTTGCCTAACTCCTTGACATCACAAATTCGTCTTTTCGCCGATGACTGCGTTATTTATCGTCGGATCAGTAACCCATCAGATTCTACTGCCCTTCAAGACGACTTACTAAATATCAGCTCATGGTGTACTAACTGGCTCATGATCTTAAACTCTTCTAAATGCAAGCACGTTCGTTTCACTCGTCCTAATAATTCTTATTGTTTGTACCCCAGTCAATATCACATTCAAAATACCCCGTTGGAATTAGTCCAATCTTACAAATACCTAGGAGTTCACCTAACCTCCGATCTATCGTGGAACATGCATAGTAATTACATTCTTTCAAAATCTAACCGTAGTCTCGGTTATTTAAAGCGTAACCTTAATTCTGCCCCATCTTCTCTTAAACGACTAACATACGTCACGCTTGTTCGACCGATCATGGAATACGCTAGCAGCATTTGGAACCCTCATTATCATTACTTAGCTGCCTCACTGGAAGCACTCCAAAACCGAGCCGTTCGTTGCATTTTTTCTGATTACTCACGTCATACCAGTGTAACTAACCTTAAAACCCGTGCTGACCTTCATTCACTTGAGATACGCCGCAGGGTATCAAAGCTATGTCTCCTGCATAAAATTTACTACTCACCATCACTTCACTCGTCACTTCTCTCTCAACCGTCTTATGTTTCAGCCCGCATTGATAACTCATGTAAGATTAAACTTATTTCTTGTAAGTCATCCTTGTTTTTCAGCTCGTTTTTGCCATCCGCCATTGCTGACTGGAACGACTTGCCCGATAACATTGTTTGTCAACGTGATCAAGTTCTTTTTCGCCAAGATTTAACTACTTTTGGGGGCCCTTGATGCATGTCTACTTATGTGTGGTTGATTTTGTTGTTTTTGTGCTCTGTACTTTTGATTTATTCTGCTTTGTCAACCCCTCACCCCCCCCCTTACATAATGCCCTTTGAGGGTGTGTAAGGTATTTAAATAAAAAAAAGGAAGAAAAAACCATCTGTGCTGATCTCAAAAAGAACGGATACCGAGCGCCTTCATCCAACGCGTTGCCCGGCGTCAAGCTCGGGATCACAGAAACCAGCAACCACAAGCCTGTACGCAGCCGCGCTCAACATCGCGCATCTGCGTACCCTACGTCAAAGGAACGAGCGAGGCGCTTGCACGCGTACTAGCCAAGGAAAGAATCAGCGTGGCCCACAAGCCGATGTCCACGCTTGGATTACTAATGCCCGCCCAAAAGATCGCCTTCCGAACGAAAAAATGCAGGGCGTGGTTTATAAGATCCCTTGTGCAGACTGTCAACCTCTTACATCGGCGAGACAAAGAACTTTACTGAAAGAATACGCCAACACAAAAATGACGTTCGCAAGCTCGACCACGAGCGCAGCGCAGTCGCTGAGCACTGCAAAGTCAAAGACCACCGGATTGATTTCGACAACACCAGCATTATCGACGCAGAGGCTAACAACCGACATAGGCTTTTCATCGAGTCCTGGCACATTCAAACGACGCCAGCCAACATAAATAGGTGCCTTGGTGCGTTGCCAACAGTGTATGTAAACGGGCTTCGCCATATTCGTGAAAGAAGAAGATCGAGAAATGCGCCACATTTCTGAGAGAAGAAAAGAAGACCAAAAAACGCCGCTCCTCAACGGCCACAGGTCGCCCCTCTGACGAAGAACCAAGTCGGTTCGAAACGTAGGGCTCCTACACGCTTAGGACTTGGTTCGTTGCCATATTGTAATTAATGTACTAAAAGAGTCTGCAAAAACATGATGCAATATTTGTGTGGCTTTTAAGTTATAAAAGCGAGAAACATGGCCAAATTGACGCTAGCGCGGTTGCCATAAATGGGGCGTGCACGTACGCGGTCTTCACAATTTTATGATTATTAAGACGTGCAAAATGCTACAGGGTGAGTCAGGAAAAGACGAATTGACAGCACAAAGGTGGACGGTAGTTTTGAATTGAAAATGCCTAATACATTTTCGTACAACCGACCCAAAAGTGTCCATGGGCCGGAGCGATCGAGGTGCGCCACCCTGTAACATGCTTCGCAGTGCCTGTTTCAACAGCCGGCGTATAGCGTTTCCGTCTACGCGATGTAAAGGAAGCAACCGGAGCGACTTTGCAAACAGATCAGCCTACAACCTTGGCGGTAACACGATGTAGGAGGTAGGGCGCGGCGGAACCTGAACCTGCGCCGCCTTTGAGCGCCAATAGATTCGCCGCAATGGAGGGCCGCACAACGCGTAGAAAATAAAAGACACTTAAAAGCAAAAAGAATTCCGATTGCCTGAAATTTTTTGTATTGGGCGTTTTCAGATAGGATCACACAACCATGTCCGGTCGACATTTTTTTTAAATTTTAGCAAAGGATATATGTTTTACTTGCTGTGCAAGCGCAAAAACATATTCAAATCTTTTTTTCCGCGGAAAATGAAATTTCACTTGAGGAAAAAAAATCACAAAATTGTTGTAGGTATACGCTCTCGTTTATGCGACTATCCTGAAACTGTTCTTTTGGATATTTATTAAAGACAAACTGTTATCGTCTTAGGTTTAATAATTTTTGTGCAGAGACTCTACATAAATAAAAGGAGGTAAACATGTATTATCGATTACGAAGCAATTCAGCGCTTTATGGATCCGGATCTTAAAAGACTGGAAATTCAAATTTTTCAAATGATTTGAACGCGTTTGTTTTATATTTGCATAAATTGTCATTGGAATTGAAAACGATAACTTTTCCAAAAATAAATACACTGAAATTTAGACAGGTTACCGATTTTGCAATAATTAGAAAATCAGTTTAAAATAAAGACCATCGCAATTTTTCTTCTACTTTTCACATATCAAGGCTCATAATCTGTCCCATCAGGCCCTTCAAAAATGATTTACATTATTGTTTAAACGCGCTCTAACGTCCTCTATCACATTCGGAATTTGTCGCGTGAATTCTTTCTGCCGGACGCTGACCTGAGTCGGTCACGGCGCTCTCCTGGCACTCCGAAAAGGAACATTTCTTTCCCGGTTGGCCTGGAGCGATCACTGTTCGTTTCTTCTCAGTGGCACCGCAAGCTCGCGACCTCGATCTGCTTTTCGCAGCCATAGGAGACTTTACTTTTAAAGATATATATTTTCTGCGGCTACTGTTCTTGCTAAAACAGCTGTGGTTGCGAAGTGCCGGACCACGTACACTACCACATGTGATAGGACTGAATTCCACGCACAACGGAAACAGAGTCCCAGTCCTTTCCTTTCAAGTCCCTGAACGCTTTGACGTCAGCTTTGAGGAGGTGTATTAGTTTCACGTTCGGCAGTTTAGTGTTCAGTGGGGCAACCATCTCTGACGCCGACTTGATCACTGACTTGGTGGGCCGTCGGAAGCTGTACAACGTTGTCTGGTGCTTGACACGACCCCCGATTCAATCACAGGCACTCTTGCCATGTCAAACTGCGGGAAAAATACACCTCGCTGACGTGTATCTGTGGCTCTGCAGCTCGTGTAGTTGGTACTTGTTCTTAAAGTGGCTTGTTGCACCATCACTTACGTAGTTCACATAGGCATACCCAAATTGGATTTCACGATTCTCCAGACCGTTGTTTTATAAATTAAAATACAGACAATCTCATTCAATCGCAATTGTTTTTCCTTTTTTAATGTATCTGTATTTTCTACGCGTTGCTTGGCCCTCCACGGCGGCGAATCTATTGGCGCTCACAGGCGGCGCAGGTTCAGGTTCTGCCGCGCCCTGCGTCCTCTATCATGTTACCGCCAAGGTTGTAGGCTGATCTGTTTGCAAAGTCGTTCCGGTTGCTTCCTTTACGTCGCGTAGACGGAGACGCTATACGCCGGCTGTTGAAACAGGCACTGCGAAGCATGTTACAGGGTGGCGCACCTCGATCGCTCCGGCCCGTGGGCATTTTGGACCGGTTGTACGAAAATGTATCAGGAATTTTCAATTCCAAATCTACCGTCCACCTCTGTGCTGTCTATTTGTCTTTTCCTGACCACCCTGCAGCATTTTTACACGTTTTAATAATAATAAAATTGTGAAGAACGGGTATGCGCACGCCCCATTTATGGCGACCACGTTATCGTCAATTTAGCCATGTTTCTCGCTTTATGACTTAAAAGCTACATAAATATTGCATCATGTTTTTACAGGCTCTGTTAGTACATGTTATAAACGTTAATTTCAGATGGTTATAAAGAAAACTAAAGATGGCCTTTTTTAAATGACATTCAAAATAATGCATTTTTAGTTAAATGCCCCTGTAGTGAGCAATTCTTGTGATATTTCTCCCGCTAACCAGGACAACAATATTTTAGTCACAAAGATTAACTATATACAGGGCGACATACTGGCAAAGTTTGAATACCTTAGCTTTTATAGATACGAAAAAAAATATTCCTTAATCCAGAGCATTATTGCGCAATGTGCCGTGTTTGCGATTTGTTTTTTTCTCAAATTAACTACCTTAATACTCGGTGATAAATACTTTTTGTTAATCCTTCTTATGCCTAATTTGTCAGTGAATATTTCAAGACACGTAGCCAGAACAGTTTTTTGGGGGAAGCCGCCCGAATTGTCAACATCGCGCGATACGCATAGACGCGCACGAGACTGAGATGGGTGCTTACAATTTTTTTGCAAAGACAAAATTTTTTTTCCCGAAAACAAGGATTGGTTTTATACTTCTAGGCATAAAAGCCAGCAAATATATATTTTTCATCAAAATTAAAAATGGTCACCGGACATGGCTGTTCGATCTTATCTGAAAACGCCCTACAGTATCCCAGCCTCTGTAGTTACAAACTTGGAACTGCAATCGAGTCATTAGGAGTCATCTGCACTGACATCGAATGGTGCTTGGTGAACACACGTTTTCTGCTAGAATAAGTTTATTATTCTGAGACTATATTTTTCAAACTTTTTTCATGTTTTGGAGTAGGATAGTGCAACAGAAGTAGATCGACGCAGCACCTCCACCCCTTGTCCAAGTTCCCCAAGTATTTGGTGTCCATGAACCATGCTAATCAAAAGTGAACCTCACCTATAGCTTAAAGTGCAGCACAGGCATTCTTATGTTACAAATAAATTTACCATAACTAGAATTATATCACATATCTTTAAAAAAACCTTATAGCTTAGCTCATTTCCAGTTCTTACCCTCTCAACCCTATAATGCTTTTGGCTCATCAGGAAACGTTGATTAGATAAATGTCGGTCACATCAGAAAGCTTACAACACTGCAAGAATTTACAAACAAAACATATAACAGGAAAGTA
The DNA here is from genome assembly GCA_037355805.1 of Ixodes ricinus. NCBI lineage: Eukaryota > Metazoa > Arthropoda > Arachnida > Ixodida > Ixodidae > Ixodes > Ixodes ricinus. The sequence goes on from JAZHYW010005735.1 coordinate 8,878, forward strand.
TTCAAACTTTGTTTTCATAATATTATTCTATGTGATGCGAAGCACTCCATAAGTTAGAATGATATTTGCTAACGAATCAGGCTTGGTTAGGAAGTATGAAATTTGCAAGGTATTGATTGTTGTTCCAGAATGCAGCACAAATTAAAAACGAAGCACCTTCAAAAAGACGAAGCATGCAAGGAAAAGACACGTGAAGCTCACCCAGTGCAACAATTACAGGAGAAGCAGACAGACTGTTACGAAACTCCTGTGCGATTTCTGTTGTCACCTAAGAAAGGTCAGAAAACATGTGTGGTTAATTTAGAAATGCACAAAATGCTAGTGAAGCTACCATACATCTATGGGCATATACTGTATTTATTCCCAGAGAATGTAGAACTGTGGGACGCAAGCAAGACGACGTAAGTTGGATCGCGAAGAATTGATGCCCGAAGAACTTATCGTGGCCGGTGACTTTACCACAGAAGCACGAATGTGGGGATACAAGCGAGACAATGACAGAGGATGCAATGTGCTTAGCATGAGAGGACACACGCCAAGCAGGCCGAAACTATGACCTTTTCAACGGAAAACAGACTGCCACCCGCGTCGGCAAACGTCGCACTGAAAACGACACCACAACAGACTTGACATGGGCCATACACAACATCCGAGCACGATGGAGAACTGCTCCCGACGCCTTGGGAAGCAAGCACCTACCCGTCGAAACAGAATTAATGACGGAAAGACACCCTAACTACTAAATGAAAGGTCAGGTTCATCAACCTAGCACCCGAAAAGTGTCTAGGTGAGTGAATAATGAAAGCCACGTCCACTCAGGAGTACCAAGTCAAACGAGACGACCCAGGCCACGACCTTCATCTCCTGAACTTGGTGGCTAGCAGACTGCAAGCCCAACAATGTTACAGGAGAAACAAGAACTGAAAACGCTAAGCCAATTTCAATGCGACCACGGTGAAGATAAGAAAGTACACCCAGAAGCTCCGTAAACAACTGAGGTGCAAGCTCTGAGATAGCTTCAACTCTCGCAGTGGGACATGACGAATGTGGGGCACATTCAAAGGACTCTGGCAGGAAGGACGGAAACGTTGAATTCACTGGTTCGTGGTACACAAAGCCATTCCGAAAGACAATGAAACAGTGTATGCCGCCGCATGGGAGTTCTTGTTTTCCCTTATCCTTCCCGTCCTTGGCGACAACAGCACCGCTTTCATTGAAGACGACACAAAGGATCCACTATTCCCCGGGCAGCCGAACGACAGGCCCCCGAGAACACCTCACGGCTCTACTCAAAGAAGACTTAGACCCACTCCCCGATGGTTGCATATCTTCCTATTGCACTTTAATTTGAAGTCAATTAAATTGAGCCACCTCAGCCAGGAAAAGAATAAGGAAGGTTTGGCTCCTCGTGGAGCAATGGTAATTTCACTTTTTATGTGCTCAAGATCAATGGTTATATGAGAGACATACACGTTTCAAATGCAAGCAGCTTTGTATTGGTTTTTTGAAGAAATAAATCGAGTAAAAGCTACCATATAAGCTGTAAGCACAACTTTTCTTTCCTGAGATGACAAGTATAGCGCGGTGTACCATTCCAGTTCCTTTTCTCGACCGGAGGCCTTTACTACGGGTGTCCTCCTCACGCCTTACGTGAACAAATACAGCTCTTTAGTAGGAGCTAGTCAATTGATCGACTAATCCTTCCGATCAAACGATTAATGCTATTAATCAGCGATCAAATGTGTTTAACCAGTTAACGGTTTGTAATCGGTACTTAAAAAGAGGTCAACTGCGACGCACGCATGGCTCTATCCGGGTTTTACGTTCCCAGCCACGCGCTAGTGAGCAAGGTTCACATTCTCGTGCTCGCGTGAAGCGTCACGGTTCAGGATATACAGTTGCCATCTGCCGAGGCCAGACGAACAAGCCGCGCCCGCAATTGATCCCTGCGCGACCGCGAAACTTCCGCGTTGAGGGTCTATTACACATCCTCCCAGGCAAGACGAACAAGCGAGCAACAAGCTGCGGCAGCTACCAACGCTATGGTTACTCGCTCTCAGTATTCGGCCAGTACAAAATGACAAGTCGCACGGTGTGATATGAATCCGATAGAAACCTTTGGGTTTAAAGTAGAAGCTCCAGCGGTGCTTTGCTCTAACGTTCACAAGAAGATCCCTGCGCCACCTGCAAAAAGCCGTATTCCGTACTGTGGAAGCGTAGTTCCCTTCATGTATCACGCTACGAGCGAAGCATCCGCGACGCCTGGCGCAAAGCGACCATAGCGGCCGAAAACGCAAATAACGCGTTCTCGTCGAGGCTACTCTCTCTGAAAAAGAAGGACGGTCATCGCCCAAGCCTGACTTTCTCGTCTTCCTGTCGAAGAATGTGGACAAACTGCCTTGTCCTTGCGATGCTGGAGCGAAAATATGTGAGCCTTTGATCAGTCCGAAACGTCCTTTGTCGTCGCATAACAAAGAGTAAACAAAGCTCAAAGGCGAAGCATCGTAGTTGTTGCATTCTCTTTTGATCATATTATTTAGGCAAAAAATCAACGCAACCGATTAATCGACTAATTAATCGCATTGCAATGGGTGCGATTAATCGGGTTACGAATTTTAATTGACGCCCAGCCCTACTCTTTTAGCTATAATGAACTCCCTTCGTTTGTCAAGCAATCTCTTTCAGTATTGACAAACAGATGTTTGCAACTTGTGCGAGGATCGGAAAATGCAAGGCACATGTGTGCTTCGAGCGACAACCAACGCCTGTACAGGATGCAAGACGTCATGAGGGGATTGAATGATCGAATCATTTGGGACGCAAGAATGCTTTTGATCAGTGCCCTGTGGATGCATAAAAATATGAAGAGTCCATTGTACCACATCTCAGCATGCCGCGAAGCTCATTGGCAAGGCTGCCTGCTATTCTGTCCTACTGAGGGTCCTACAAAACCAGTACTCTGCCTCAGGTGTCAATAAGGCCAATTTCTGGCACCATAGCAATAGCTCCAATTATTACTAATCTCCTAATACAGGGCATTACTCTCACAACTCAGTCACCTACACGCCTTATAATTTAATAAACCTATAAATAGAGGGCTTAATATTGTTAGGAAAATGATCTTATACTTAAAAATTCCAACATTATCAGGATTACAGTCAAATACCGAGAACCCGGTGATTGTCGTTCAGAGAGTAAAGCTGCAGAAAGAGTTCAAGGCATTTCTCAATGCTTAACAAAGTACTGGGTAGACGCTTGTTCTGACATAGGCGGATGACTGGTATGTTAAGGTATGCGGGAAGGCTGATAGTTGCATAATTAAAAAAATGCAATAAATTTTAGCATTCCAAGATGCATACTATATTTGTGGAATGTTGACTGCCTCTGTGAGACTTCCAGGAAGTTCTTTTCAACAAGGTCATGAGGATGTGATTTTGGAAACAAATAAACTGGTTATTATGAATACTCCTACCTGATGTAACTGGAAGAGCTCTCCGATGTCTTTTTAAAACTAGGACGCAAGCAATGGAAGAAGGCAGACAGCTGCTGTGTTTTGATCTTTGAATTCCGCCTCGGCCTTGTTGATTTTGAGGCTCCACTCAAGAACAGCATCATTTTTGGGGCTCGAACATAGGAACGTCACAAGGAAGAGGACGTTTTTGGGCAGGCTCAGTTTTACATCCAAACAGACACTTGTAAGCCTTAAAACATTGTATGATGTCACTGACTTCCGATATCCAAAATCTTAGTAATCAAAATACCTTTCTGCAAAAAGCAAAATAATCAAGGAAAAAAATATGCTAGGACCACTGTATGGTGAAAGCAGCAATCATATCCGTCATTCAGAGCACATTTTTATGAGCATAATATTGTATGTTTGTTTTAAGAGTCTGACTCTTGTAAAGGACTGAACATATCCTGCCTTTCTATAAAGGTAATTTGTGCAAAAAGATTATCAAGCATACATCCCAGGGAAATATTTGCGAACTGCTGCAAGTTTTTCAATTTGCCTTCTTTTTATATTAAGTCAGTTATGTGTGCCTCCATGCTGCGGTGCTGAAATGTTTCTTGCCCTCTACCACAGGCTATTGTGACTGCTACCGGAACATTGAAGCTATAGTTACATTGATATTGAATAACTGTTCCACATGTTCTAATTGCTTACTCAAGCTGCCCTAGTTCATACGAAACAGAAACAATGGCCACCAAGCCCGAGCGCTATAATAGTTAATAATAAAAGGAAAATATTTTGTCAAATATGCAGCTCGCATTGCCGGCAATTCTATAACTATAGCTTTGGATCTTTCGACACCCTGTTTAAAACTCTAAACCTGCGTAAACGTATGGACAAATCTTTATGAAAGTTACGGAAGTGATCAAGGAGGGCTCTTTCACAAACAGAAGCGGCTACGGATGTCCTGATGTAGGGGTAGCCCTCGGCCATGGCCTTTGTTTGAAGGCAAACGTTTCGTTCACATAACAACTTCAATGCCTTGTTCAGTAGAAACCTTCTTGAAGCTTCCACTTCGTGCAGTGAAGAACTCGTAGTAGCTGGCTGCCAGTTCATACAACCGTAAGCTGATCGAGAAGTCTGGTTCTCTAGCTTGATCGTTCCACCAGTGAGCGCTTCCGCAAGGCATTGGCATCCTTCTTGCCTTTTTATTAAAGACACCTGAAACATTAACAGATATTCTGAGCAATCATGACAAAGTCCTAATCCAAAGATATTATTCCTTGACCCCAAATTTCCTACTTGTGCCCCAACTGAAGTCAATGAACATTGAATCAATTCTGCTTGTGAAGATAATGATAAACAACATAAACATACACCTATTTAGGAAAGACTGCAAATTTACACAGTAAGGATTACCAACCATCTAACGTGAGCTTTCATTAAGTTTCAAAACTATCATTGTGATTAAACTGAGGTACAAAACACAGCCATCCCCAATGTCCTGTGTTAATCTGAAGGCCATATGTTTTTATTTTCTCGAAAGTAATAGGACACCTGCACCTACAGCATGCATGTTGCCTTGTCGTCCATTCTTAACATACAAATTATGTGTACGTGTGCTTTTAGGTTGCCACTGAGCCATGAGGAGCTACAGTGTTGCGTGCTAACATTGGACAGTGACATGAATGGCCCCAGTAATTTTCACGTCAAACGTTCCCAGGCTAGGGTTTTCGTTCCTGTAAATCTAGCTTGAGAGGTCAGGTGAACAGAACAGGGCTTGAATCGAAATAGTGCTTCATCATTCATAGCTCCAACAGTGCAATGAAAGCCAGGACGACGCAGCGCTATTCGATTCGAAGCGCTACCAAGGACGAGGGAAACGAACGTGGGAATGAGGAAGTAGAGGCAACGCTGCAAGGGAAGGAGTTTCCCCTCTCCTTGGCAGCTATGCCTCCCCTTCCTCCTCTCCTACCTTCCTTTTCCTCGCCTTTCGAACTAAACATGCATTTCGTTCCTTTTTCTTCTTTTTCTTTTCTGTTTTGCTCCTTACCGTTTTTGGTTTGCGATGCATTCTACCGTGAAAATGTTTCACGTTACCGCCACGCAATTGCATAGCAATTCGCCATGTTTCTTTTACCACCTTTTGGGGCAGCAATTTGGTCTTCTAGAAAAATGGGCAGACTTGCTCGAAGCAGAGTCTCGGTTGAGACTGCTCAAAGAAAGCGCTGTCAAGGCTAGCGCTTGAGGTTAAACCGAGTCTCCAGCGTTGGCAGCGCTTTCATTGAGCAGTCTCAACCGAGACGCTACTTCTAGCAAGCCGGCCGAGGCATCCTAGTTTGCTCTCTTTTCTACTGCAAATACTACAGTAAGACAGATGCCTTAACTCCAACTATAAGGCAACGCGTTTCTTATTTTCCCACTACTGGCATCCACTCATTACGGTGCAGTTATCACATCATTTTTTGCCTGATTTCACTTCTTTTATTTTTTTAAACACACACTATGCTTACGTGCACCCTGCTGCGCTGAGACTGCTTCTTTTCTAAGCACACAGCTGCGCCGCGGCGGATCGCTAAGGATGGAACACATTTGCAAGAAAAGAAACCGAATATAGAACGGATATCGGAGGGTGTAAAAATTGTTGCACGCAAATTTTGGAAGACAAGTCACACGGGGAAACTGATCCCGCGGAAAAGGCAACGTCCTCCGGAGTAAAATAAACGCAAACACCAAGCGCGCAATCTTTTTTTTTTTTTGTCTGTTATGGCGCCGTGTTAGGATTTGACAGAATCATCGGATAAAAAGAGACTGGCTGTATCAGCGTTGGTTTTCGAAGCAAGCTAGTGAGGCCTTCGCGCACCGCAGTACAAAGACTTCGATTACAACAAAGTCGTAAAGCCAAGCAACGTGCGGAACCCCGTGTACGTATGCCACCGGTCACGACTATCTTTATACAGCCACACACTTGTCTCGTTCTTATTAACGAAATTCCCATTAGATCCCTTAGCGAAAAATCGGGGTTCTTAAAGTATTCTTTATCTGCACTTCCAAAAGTATGCTTGGTGCTCTAAATTGGCCGGTTTTTAGTATACTTCTTACCCACTTCAAAAGTAACATTTCGCCATCCTTTTAGGAATCTTCTGGCATACTTGTAGGCGGCGTTTTAATATACTTCTGACGTACTTCAAAAGTAACATTTCGCCATTTTTTTAGGATCCTTCTGACGCACTCCAGAAGTACCATTTCCCCATCTTTTTAGGATTCTTCTATCATTCTTGTAGGAAGCGATTTAGTATGCTTCTAGGAATTCTTTAAGGACACTTCTGATCAGCATTTTAGTATCCTTTTAGGCAGGCCTTTAGTATTATAATGTGTAACCCAGATTAAACTTGGAAGCAGGCTTCCAAATATAATCGGGGGTACACTTAGTGGAGCTTCTAAAGTATTTCACCTATTTCTGACCAATTCCAGATGAGGATATCTATAAAATTATATTGATTTAGCAATTGCTGTGGTTTGCACTTATCGCAACTAAAATGCATTACGTTACAGGCTTTAATGTAGACGAAGAACTCAAAGTGATGACAGATTAAAGAACTTTTATTAAACAAACATTTTTCAATAGAATGAACACATATTGCCTACAACAAACACACTACAATGGAACAAAAATATAATACTTGTACTGGCTTTCAAATATCACAGATGCACTTAAAGGGAAGCTAAAGAGGTTCTTGGAAAAAAAACGAGTTAGAGGTGAACTCTAGAGTAGTTTTATCCCGTCAATCTGAATATCACGTTTGTTTTTCCCAAAGGTGCAACTAAACGTGAGAAAACACGAAAACTCTCCGACTAGTCGTTACGTCATACACTAGGCCTTTCACGAGTGCCAGGCGTGTGTCGCTCATGTAGACAGCGTGTGCAATTGCAAGCTTGCCAGGTATATTCCCTCGCACCGACACCAGTCGCGACGTGAGGAAAAACGCTGAAGAAAAACGAGTAAAAAAGGTATTGCACCTGTTAAAATAAAACCTACAATAATTACCATCTACCATGACTGAAGTAACATTCCCTTCATAACTGAAGTAAAATAAATGAAAAAAAAGGTATTGCACCTGTTAAAATAACTTACAATAATTGCTACCTACCATGACTAAGTAACATTATGTACATTACTGAAGTAAAATAAATGAAAAAATTATTGCACTTATTAAAATAAAATCTAAAATATTAACAATCCATCAGATTGAAGGGGAAAAAAAGACAATGCACAAAATGAATGAAAACGAGAGCTAATTTTTTCATTCTGCAGTTTTCTTCACTGTGTTTGACGCTTTCTTTTGGGTGTAGGAAGTGTTGCTACACTTCCTTCGTAAATACTCTTTGACTGTTTTCCGAGTTTCGCCAGGGAACTTGGCAATAACAAAAGCTGAAAAGAGAAGACAACAGACAATTAAGAAACTTGCCCTTCATATCTGGTTAATACTGCTTAATTATACTTAATGTACACATAATTTTAGCAAAGTTCACAAAGAGGAACCAACAAATAAAAAGCTAATCATCTAAATATATTGAGCATGGGGACCAATGACCACGTTTATTGGCAACTGTGAAATATTGCTGCTGTGAAATAATTCAGAACAAGACATTTCATCAATTTGCAATGCCTTAATTAAAGGGATCATGAAACAATTTTACTGTTGAAAGAGTCTGGAGCTCGTTACTTTTATTTCTTTTACTTTATCACAAATATAAGAAAACGCACCACAATCCCGGGAAATGTTGCGAGCACGCTGCGTAATCGGAAAGGAAAAAAAGGGCAATTTTTCATCATGCAGCTTATGGTGGCCACATGAACTACCGGCATGACCCCAATAGTGGTTGAGTTTGCGAGTTGAGCAGGTATCTGCCCAATCTGAAGCTAATGTTTTCACAAATGTTGACATTCAAACAAAAATAAATACATCAAAAACCTTATTGGCTTTTAGTACACTAAGTTTTAGTGGTGCAATCTATTCGAAGTCAACAAGAGTCAACATTCCCTCCCCACTTCTGCCGGCCAAGCGTGACCTTCAGCACAAAACCGGATGTCTCCAGCTCCCCCATCTGGCCCCCCATTCATGTCACACGCACGTGACCTGGAAGGGACTTTAAAGGTTGAGGGGCCCCCAAACTTGAGTCTATTTTAGTTTTCTAAATAATAACTAGTGCACCTTGGCAAAAATTGTTTTCTGGTCTTCACTGCACATGTGACGGAGAGCCAATGCCGCACTTATATGGCCGAAGTCTAAAGATTTCATGACCCCTTTGAGAGCCATGCAAACATACACTTTTGCAACAGGGACTCTCAAACTTTCTGATATCAGCGAACACAAATTTTTTGTTATTGTTAGCCAAGGAGCCCCTTCCACTCTTGGCATTTTTGCAATTGAGCGGTGCAGAAGCCTAGAGGCCTTGTAAACAATGATTTGCAAACTATGGAGTGTTTGGCACTGGTGTAGGAACAATTGAGGAAGCTCAGGTGCTGAGAGAACCCTAAGGATACTCTACAAGGAACCCCGTTTGAGAACCCGTGCTTCAGGATATTTGGCTAGAAAGTCAGAGATAGCATAGGCTAAACAATAATTTTGAACACACAGCTGACCACATCTTTTTAATCTTGATTCTACCATCTAGTCTGAAAATCGTTGCACCGCCCCTTTAGGCCGATTGAACATAAGAGTGAATTTTAATCTGGGCAAAAATTAAAGTATGCTAAAGCTGGGGCATATTATCGGAAACCGGAGGTGTAGCACAGACATAATGACACATAAAGAAGACAAATACCTGAACATTAGCCAAAAAAACCATCCATGAGCACCGAGACACAAATCCAACTTGTGCCAAGAGCCTTAGCCTTAGCAGTTGTTCCACTTAAGCTTCATTGCAATAGTGCCTTGCCATTTCTTCTTTACAGCAATTTACTCACCTATCAAGTCCCTAACTCCCTCTTCGGGAAGCCTCGCCTTCATTGCAGACCCAGTCAGGCAGCAGTTAGTAAGTGCCTCTGTCCCAAACACCGCGACTGCAAGGTCTTGTGTAAAAATCGAAGGCTGCTTGGAGTCCACAAGCTTCAGCCTTGCCTCGGGGACAATGATGTCCCCAAAGGATGTCTGAAACATAAAAATAGCACCAAATATGGTGATTACATCCATTTGAATGCTTTTCAGATGAGTGCATATGCATAAATGGCTGTGACATGATGGTGGTGAAGAAGCGCTTGATGAACAGAGCTAGCTAACAGTAAAGTGGTTAATTGGGCCAGTTGGTTCATTGTATTAAATGTTTAAAAGCGCTGAAAACAACAAGGACTAAGACTAAAAGGTAGACAACACGAGGCACACTTGCAACAGTTGTTTATTTGTAAAGAACATTTACTATATAGGCCCCATCGGCCAGCCTCGTCATCGTCACTTCGAGCAAGGCATTTTTGTTTAAAAGGGTGATTGATGCCTAACCTATACACACTCTTTTCCTTTTGCCCAAATTTCGTATGCCTCGTGCAGTTCTCTGCTTGCCTTGTCATTGTATCTAGCAAGAATCTTAACATCATGCAACACCGGGGAGCAGGAGCACCTACTGCAGTAAATGGCGAGGTGGCCAGCTGGGCTAGCTCGCGTTGCAGTAGCGTGCTCACGGGCACGGTCATTCACACGCCTGCCCATCTGGCCAATATACACTGCTCCTCACAATAGTGGTATCTGATACACAATGCTCGAAGTACACTCGGCAAATTTATTCTTGTGTTTTATGCTGCAAGGCTCAGATGGCTGCTCGGGGCTGTTCATTCTGTGGCAGAGGCAGAGCCGAACCATCTTACTAAGAGCCAAGAACACCGCAGGAATGCGGTAGCACTGACCAACTTTCTTTGTGTGACTACTGAGTGTAAGTATTGTACCACAGCTGGTCTCACGAGCATGTTTGCTTATGCCTCTAAACATTTTTAACAGGCTTTTGGCGATCTGAATTAAGTGCCATTCACACACTTGCAACCGAGTATGAATGAGAGACAAGACCGGTTTTAAGCCTCTTGCGACGGCATAGGACGGGATGCACTGCTGCGGAGCAGGTTGTATGCCGTCGCAAGAGGCTTAAAAACCGGTCTTGTCTCTCTCGGTCGTACTCGGGTGCAAGTGTGTGAACGGCACTTTAGACACATCTGCGGCTAGCCTGCTTCTTTCAGTCGTGCAATCTGTAGCGCAAAGCTATCTTGTACAGAATGGCCATAAAATTTCTCAAGAGAGGTCTCCAAACACGTTAACACTGCCACCTTTCTTTTTCTTTTTTAAGGGGCACTGCCAATGTTTTTGGAGGCCTCTCTCAAGGAATCTTGTGGCCATTCTGTACGGAATAGATTGTGCAACAGAAAGAAGCAGCCTAAACGCAGATGTGTCTAATTCAGGTCGCCGAAAGCCTGTTAAAAAGTTTAAAGGCATAAACAAACCTGCTCGTGAGAAGTCCAAGGTGAGGCCAGCTGTGATACCATACTGTCGAGACCGGTTATAACGAAGTCGGTTATAAGGAAATAGCGGCTACAGCGAAGGAATCACGATTTCCCCATTCCCTTTTGCACTTCGCTAACTGAATTCGGTTTAAACGAAATAGCAGATATAGCGAAGTGATTTCCGATTCCCATTGTCTTCGTTATAACCGGTCTCGACAGTACTTACATTCAGTATCACACAATTAGGAAAGTCGGTCAGCGCTACCGCATTCCTCTGGTGTTCTCAGCACTCAATAAGATGGTTCGGCTCTGCCACAGAATCAACAGCCCCAAGCAACCGTCTGAGCCTTGCAGCATAAAACACAAGAATAAATTTGCTG
>JAZHYW010005736.1:0-11105 GCA_037355805.1 Ixodes ricinus
AAGTCAGCGATCCGTACTTGCGGAGTTGCTATTCTAGGAGTTTATTGTATGTATTACGACAGTTTCACCGAGAGGCTCGGCTTCGTCAGGAGCCTCTCGGCGAAACTGTCGTAATACATACAATAAACTCATAGCATAGCAACTCCGAAAGTACGGATCTCTGACTATTATATATATTAGAAGTGCAACGGCATCACATTTTTTGTAAACAGCACTTGATTGTAATAAACTTTCGAAGAATTTCCTTCACGTGCTCTTGGTTTTCTCAGATAACGTAGTAGGATCTGATTTCTTTTTTAAATTGCGTGTTAGAGGAACTGGGCTGATTCTCTGTAAGACTTGTTTGGTTATATTCATATTCAGATTTGTTTGAAATAATTTTAAATCATGGGACTATTTTGAAGCTCGACTCTGTACGCAAGCAACCGGTTTCAGGAAAAAAGACAGCTATTTTAACTACGATTCTTTAATAAGAGCTTTTCTCGTTATAATTAAAATCACTTTTTATGATTGTGATTTTTAAAGCATATTAATTGTCCTAAATATAAAAAGCACTTACGTTGTAGCAGACGACGTTTACTGCATCTTTGAAGGCGTCGATGCTCTTCTCGAGAGAGGAAATAAGGCTGATGATTGATTGATTGATCGAGACTAAGAAGTTCAGGAAAAGTGGCCCTGATTCTGTCCCTGACGCAGAGGATTCCTGTCTCAAATCTTTCCTCGCGCTTCTTCCTCGTTCTTGCAGTAAATTACTGCTAATATTGCAACCCCCCCCTCCTCGAAGAAACAAAAAAAAGAGAAGCGCGTGACAAGGGTTATGAGCATGTTTCGCGAAAACACCTAGTGCCTATTAATAAGCTATTCAATGCTGCCCGCAATGTTCCAACACCAAAAAAGGGGCGAATATTGAATTACGTATGATAGCGAGGACGAAGGGGAATTTCTTTCCTTACGCATCGAAATAAACAAACAGACTTTTTTTTAAGGTTTTAGCTTTTTAATTGCGCCGGTTCTGTTTTGTCGGCCATCGTGCAGGGATTTGAGATTTTCAGTTTTAACGTTACTCTACTCGTAGACAACTTACGGAGAGTGCTATATCCAAACCACAGTGACTGGGCCTCACGGTAAAACAACAAACAGCCAGTCATCGTCACTCAAATCTGAAGCTCAAAAAAAGTGTCTAAGAAACACCTTTTCCATGAAGTGCTCTATCGGAAGCGTTACACTTGGGCGAAACCCTTCCTAGGTCGTCTTTCTTTGGATTAATTTTGATTTCAATTATTCAAATAAGAATAATGTCAGACGATCAGCTTTCTTGGTGTTGGTTAAATAATACAATGACCTGCAAGCTTCCACTTTGCGCTTTGCACCACCCATGACTCTTGTCCTTTGTAACTCATGATAAGCAGCCAGGGCCGACTTGCTAGAAACAGCGTCTGAGCTGAGACTGGGGAAAAGAAAGCAATGCCAAAGCTAGCGCAAGAGCTCAGCGGGACTCAAGCCGCGTCTCAAGACGCTCGCGCGACCCACCCTTTTCGGTGCTTTCTTTCGCCAATGTCTCAGCTGAGACGCGTGTTCAAGCGAGCAGTGACCGAGTGTGCAGCAGCGCTGGCAAGAAATCGTAAAAGTTTCCTCGCTTTTCTTTTTCGTTCCTTCAAGTCCCCGCAATCAGTGTTGCGAAATAAGACCAAGCGAGATGCCCAGTGCAGCCCTGCCATGTTCTTCTATGACCGGGCTAGAGAGCGGTTTTCCTTGTGGCCTTGCCTTTCGCCTAGGAGCAATGGGACTTCTTCAGCAGCCTGGTGGTGCGACCGCACTTCCATGCCCAACACCACCTGAGCCATCCTGACCAACTGTTCCCAGATCACTGCGATTGGAAGTGTGTGCAATTATACTTGCTTGAAATAACTCTAGTGGTCAGGTTGATATAACTTACGTCTTACGAAAAACAAAAACAAAAACAAAACTTTAGTCGTTACTTGTTTATACATCAGGAGTTTAGTCTGCCAGAACATGGCGACATTGTTACCCACTGTAGATGAGCAATTTAGCCAGTGCAGTACGACTGCTAGCCTGGGGTCTTTAACGCGCACCACGCAGGGGTGAGGACTGAATTTCGGCTTACGATAATTAAATGCTTGTCAATACAAATTCGTTTTTTGAGGAGACGAAGAGAAAGAGGTGTTCCTCGTAAGTCCCTGAGGGCAGCCGGCCTCATGATCTGTGGGTATAATTACTCTAAAAACTTGTCCAACTCAAGCTCGGAGCAAAGACGGAAACACGGTGAGGAGGAGGTGCCTCTCAGGACGAATTTAAGCGCTGTAGGAGTGGTAGGGTTACAGCGACCCCTTCGACCTGCCTCTGCAGGGAGCAACTACTTACCGTGCAAAGACCGTAAGAGATCGCGCCTGTTCACTCTCGCCCAGCCATTGTTCTTCCAACTTCCAACAACCCTTCCAACTTTCAAAAACGTAAGAGATCGCGCCTGTTCACTCTAGCACGGCCATTGTTCTTCCAACAACAAGATAAACGTAAACACACTGAGGGGCTTTAGTAGTATTAACATAGAACGAGCTAGAATACACGGTTGTCTACCTGCTTTGATCATGATCACGATCTTGAGCAGATTACGGGAGCGGATTGCACGAGGAACTGGCACGAGAGGCACTCGGGCGCCTCGTCGCTTTGTCACAAAAATGCGTGAAACTTAACAGGCTTGCACTTTTTTTTTGTGCTTTTTCGAACTATTCGATTTGCGCCCATTAGTTGAGTTAGAACACTGTAGTTGAGTGGTAACGTAGCCTCCTCTATACTGAGAAGCCTGGCAGATCTCTACGAGAAGAGACCGGATAAGAGGAGAGCCACGTGACGGGTGCCCCGCTGTGGCGAGACGCCGAAACACACTTGTCCCGAGCGATGGAATGTCCGCTCGTGCTCCTCGCGTTCCTCGAGCTACCCCTTCATTTCTCGTCGGGTTTGAAAACCACGTTTCAGGTCCTCGCCGGTGCAAAAGCTGTGCGCTGACAACCAGGTTCCCCGAGAAATGCTCCGTGCTACCAGATCCTCCGCGCTCCATATCTGCGACCGGGTTCTCTATGGCTCCGTCGTCGAACTGCCACGTCTTTGAGAGCATAGAGGAGGCTATGGCGGTAACTTTAGCGCACCACGCGCTTAAAATCATTCAATATTCACTTATATAGTTGTTTTCAATGCCGTTCATCAAGTTTCTTAGTGAAACCATATGTTTATTTCCAATAAATAAAAGTGTCATTCTTTGGAAGCCGCAGATTCGCTAACCGCACATACTTTCTGGAAGGAGAGGGCAAGGTAATTACAATGCTTTCGCCTGCCGTTTTTAATGCGAAAGCATTAACTGTCCGATGGAGCGAACCGCCGTTATCAGCTTTTGAGGCCGCGCCAAACGGTACCTAAATTCCCCTGTCCCATGGAGCGAAGCCTGTAGTCTGTAGCAGCGAATTAATGGATAGATCCCCATTGGCTGGCGCGCGTCATGTTTCAAGGAACGCCGCGCCACAGAAAAGCTTTCTCCAAATACCATGTAAGCCAATACTGGCTACTCCCGCGGAGCGCTGGAGATAAGTGATCGCAACGCCCCTGGCGAGCTCGGAGTCTCCGCTAGCAGTCGAATTCTCCAGAACGCATTGGTTTTGCCCATCTCCGTGCGAGGTGACCAATAAAAAAAATTTTCACGGGTATTCGTTGCTTTGAATGTTAAAAAATAGGTGGAACCTCATGAGTGAGGAACCTTTTCTTCGCGTGGGAGACATGTAAGAGCTTTCTGGGTGCAATTTTAGGGCTCTCCTGAAGAAAACACTCTGTCACAACTTATGTAAGCCAAGCAGAACACGAATGTACATTCGGGCTGTTTTTTGAAGAAGGGCAATGTACAAAAATTTCAGAACATAGCTGCGTTTCAACTTTACTGTTCTTATCAATGAATTCCTTTTTGTTACGATTCCCATTTCTTATGAATGTCTTGCTTATAACCGTTTTGTCGAATTGCCGAGCTGGCTAATCCCTTTAAGATCGTCTCCGGATGAAGAAGCAAAATGCGATTTCGAACCAGGTACGTTACTGCGATGTCAATATGCTCTGGAAGAAGTCGATTGTGCACAAGCAATATTTGATGCTATTACTGAAATTAATAAACGCGGAGTTACAAAAAAGCAGACTTCTCCCGCGTGCAAACGAAAAAGAGGAGAGAGTCGTAGCACAAATAAAGGTGATTTCGTTCGCGTTATATATGGTGTACAAATTCCGATTGTTAACGCCGGGAAGACTGACGTATTCTGCGTCTTCCAGGATGAAAGCCGGCACCCGTTGGACCGTTTGCAACTCCTTCCATTTTTCAAATTCCACTTTCTTTTCATGTTTGAGGCGACGCTACGCCGGCGCGGTCTCTGTTCCTCTTGCTTTTATGTTGTTTTTTGTTTGTTGCTTCCTTCTCTCTTTTTTGTTTACTTGACGTTGGAACCATCCCATATTTTGCTTTGCTTTGTTTGGGTAGTTTTGACTCTCTTTCATTCTCTTCGGGGCTTCCTACCGCCGGTTCGTCTGCTCGTCTGCTACGCTATGCTCGGACCACGGTGGCTCGGACCAACGTTACGAGATTACCTCAGTTATGGAACTCCCCGCGGAAGGGGTACCCCCCCCCCCCCCTCACTCACTTCAATCCGCCTGCCGCAGAGCCGTTTATTGAGAGAGTTTGGCCATACATTGGTTTGGATAGGCGAGCATCTCGGGGCCAACCACAGGCCGCGAAACAGCCCCTAGCGGTGGTCGTGTGATCTAAATATGTGACACGACTATACTTCGTTTCACCTTATGTGCGAGCGAAGGCAAAACTGGAAGCGCGAGCGCGGAAGCTTCGTGCGTTCAGGCTTTGCTCGAGCGCACGAGCTGGGGAGAAATGCAAAAAGCGCTGGTCTCGCGCTTCTAGCTTTGGCTTCGCTCGCAGATAAAGTGAAACGAAGTATAATTTGAGCCGTGCCGAGCGGAACTCCGCGTCTCAAGACGCTCGCGCACCCCACCCTTTGCACTGCTTTCTTTCAGCCAGTCTCAGGACGCTGTTCTAGCAGTGCAGACAAAGGCATGGGCACGAGCGCGTGGCTTTGGAAAGTGCCTCCTATGCACGAGGTCTCGTACAAACAAAAGCGTTTCGCTGAGCTAGGCTCACGCGCCTGTGCCTTTGTCTTCACTGCAGACATTTGTGAGATGGAGTAGAGGTCTCCTGATTGGTCGACGCTGTGTCACAAATTTAGTTTACGCTCTAAGCGTGGGGGAATCTTCGGCGCTGGCGGCGGCCTTTGCTCCGCCTATTGTCCAAACTCTCCTAATATACGGCTCTAGCCTGCCGTCGTTCGAAGCGCCATCTAGATTTTCGTTTCATAACTGTGCGTTCCATAGAGCTGCATAGAGCAGAGCTGAAATGCCATCTAGACGCCGTGCTTTGAAACAGTACGTATCCCATAGACTACACTGCAGTTACCAAAGCAGCCGTCCGGCGCGTCGAGCGACGCCAGGCGAGTCGTGGTGAATGAGGGGGGGGGGGGGGGTACTATTCGTTGATGCAGGGTCTATGAGCAGTTCCGTAACTGAGCTAATCTAATAACGTTGGCTCGGACAGAGGGCCGTCTACAACTTTTTGTTGTTTTCGTTTTCTACCACTGTCGTCTGCGATAGCCTCCTATTTTCGCCCTCGATTGAGTTTCTATTCCAAAATATTCATATATGCTTTTTGATATGTATCAAATATATTAAAAAGTTTAAGCTCATTATATATTTCTATTTGGATTTTATTTGTGTAGGCGTTAATATCTGCTATGGATCATCATTTGTTGATCAACCGGCCGCCTTTGGGCATACACCAGCGCATGCCTGGAGGTGGCAGGCATGCCATGTGCTGCCTACCACCGCAAAAACAAGTTTTTGCGATTTGGTGGAACATCCTTCTTCCGTTTCCCGAAGACTGAACAAATGTGAGCAGTTAAGTTACTACAGCATCCAAATTAAAGCGAATGAGCTATCGAAGTCTGGCTTAAAAATCACCACTGACGTCTCAACAGACGATTATGACAACTCCACGGATATCGCGCAGAACTTCATGGACGACAGACCAGATACACAACTGAACACTTATTCCTATGTAGCCGGGTGGGCAGCCAGTCAGATCTGTCATCATGCTTGCTAAGTCCAACTGCAATCAGAAACATGGAAACCTCGAAAGACATTTCGTTGAAGAACAGTAACTATTCGCATGCGAAAATGACACCACCCTCCGACTTAGCTCGTCACCTAGCCGGTAACATCAGCCGAGCCTTCGACACACATTTCACCGATGTATTGCACCAGAGAAGAGTTGAACTGAAGGTGGACTTGAGGCCGCTGATCGACACTCGAAACAAAGGCACGGTATGCAAAGCTTGCCTGGACACGTACGTCAACAAGTACTTGAATGTATTATTGAACTGCTTCGTCAAGCGAGCAAGTGAAAAACCTGCCAATGCCACTGGGAAAAGAAATGCGAAAGGAAAAAAAGGTCACACACTGCTCGCACGTACCAGATTGCAGCGTGCGACTCTTATTTACCAAGCAGTGTGAGCTGGACTACATTATTCCTTTCCTCTGTTTTTTTTTTTTTCAGTAGTCGTTGCACTTAAGCGGTAGCTGCTCTCTCGAAGTTTTCACCAGTTAAGTTTCCCGCTTCCTTGCGAATACATGTCCGGCGACGCTGAAGAGTCGTTCTACTGACGCGCTCGAAGGAATGGCGGTGGTGCGCTACGGGAAGAGAGGGTGAATATGAGATTCCTTCTCTCTTGTTTTTTCTGCTTCTAAAGCTCCAGGTTGACAATTGACTCTGTGCCTTCCCGTGTTGGCAACCTCCGGGTTTACATTCGGTCGGTACACGATTCTAGAAGGTTCAACAAACAAAACTGATCGTTAAGGACATTCCCAGCTGTGGAGTTCGACTGACATGTTCAGCGATAAACGTTGCTATACAGTGATACTGTTTAGTTATTTTTCGGGTTGCCCATCAGTCTTTGCCGCAATAGACGCATACTCAGGTTAGAATAGACCGAACTCGCCAAGCGTTCGGCACATGCGTGACGCCGCTGTAACTTTAGTCGGCAGGAGACAGGCAGCAGTGCACGAGATGGTTCGTGTCGCCTCACGCTCTGCGCGCGCAGAGCTCCAGCCAGAGTTGTCGCACGTGCAGAGACTAAAGTACCCTCAATGCATTGCGACAGAGGCGGCGTAAACAAAGTAGGTGGTGCAATCGGTATATTAAAACGAGGCTGTTTAAACTGTGTTGTACACGTTACTCCTAAAAGTAACGAAATACCGTTTTTCGTTACTTAGCCTTAAAAGTAACTAAGTATGTTGCGCGTTAATTTTCTAAAAAAAAGTAAATAAATACATTACTATTCGTTACCGAGAAATAATTACTAGGTAGAAGTAACTCGTTGCTAGTAGCGTGTTACATACATACCTGCTTGCACCCTCGTTTTTTGTGTCTTTCTGTGCGCTAATAAATTTTTTTTTTGTGCGTTCTTTTCGACTGGGTTTTAGTCCCAGTCGGCCGCCGTCGCGGGGATAAACAACACTATTGACGCCTTTATTTCCGAAGACAGAATTGGCTATAATAATCTATGCAGTTATTGAGAGCTTACGAAACGTGAGGGGCGATTTCTTATATGTTGGCGGTTTCTCGCTTCGTTGACCAAGACGCCCGAGACGCCCTGCGCTTCATTTAAAGTTGTCACTGACTGTAATCTTTTTTCATCTGGATGCTCTCGAAGATCGCAGAAATCGCTTTGTGCAAAAACAAAACAAAAAGAAAGAAAAAACGTTAAGAGGAATTCTCTTTTACATTTAACTCGAGATGCAACGCAGTCGACAATGACCTTTTGGGCGTATATGAGAAACACTTGCATCCCCGTTGCTTTCTTCCGTCAACTATGCAGACTCTGCCAGTAGGTACATATTGTAAACCCGTGCAGTCTTAGGCGCAGGTACATTCGCTGCTAGCGCGAACGAGCCATACCCCGTCTTGCTACCTTTCTCTCGATATTGAAGAACTCTCATCAAAACTACTATTGTGGTGAAGTGTTCTCAGTTGGGTAAAATTTGATGCTCGCCCGTAACCTTTCAAAGTAAAATTTAAAAAAATAAAAAAGAAGCGCCGCAGTCGCGTTCGCTCTAAGAGTGTCGAGCAGTGCAAACCTTGCTAATGCATGGAGAATAGCTGTCCTCTGTTTCGCCTTACGGTAAACCAATCCAGCGCTGTGAACACCACGTGACTACACGCCGTGGGCGTCGCTGCGTTCGCTTCCGAACGTCATCTCACGTTCGCCCGGCGTTGGATTGGCTTCGATGGCTCGTGCACTCTTAAAACAAAGTATCCACGACTCCCCTTGGGGTGTATTGCACGCCACAGATTTGACTCCTCCACGACTCCAATTTGTAAAGTCACTCGACGCTTTTCTTAAGGAGACTCTCCACGACTACCTTCGGGGGTATCTGCGCGCCACACATTTGACTCCTTTTTAACTCCTGTTTGTGGAGTCACTTGACACTTATTTAAAGAGACTCCTGCGACTCTCATCACACTGTAGTCATGGTAGTCTATGGGCGACTCCAGGTGATGTAGTCAATCGTGACTCTTTAACGACTCTTATCTAACGAGGAAAGAAGTCACAGGACCCTTTCTGGTAATCCCCGTGACACTGTAACAAGAGCCTGTCACGAGAGAGTGTCGCGGTAGCTGTTTTCCAAGTTGATGGTATAGAGCCTGCCGTCCAGCACTTATTAAAGTAAGCTGTGAGGGCCATAACCGAGCCATCGTCCAGGTTAGGGAGCATTTTATTCGTGACTCCGTCCGGGCCCGGCGCGAATCGGGTACGAAGTTGTGCCATAGCCTGTCTAGTTTCCGCCTTTGTAAAGGGTGCGTCGATCGACGGGTTTTCGGCCCCGGTGTATCTAGCTTGAAGTGCTTGCAGTAGTTCGGCTTGGTCGCCTTCATACTGGTGAAGAAGTTTAGCTAGTTCCTGTTGCTGAAACGTTTTAGATTTCGTCTCGTCGAGTAGGTGACGCAGTATGTTCCATGTACGCGCAGCGTTCATAGAAGCCGTCCATTTTAGTGCACATCGAGAACCACTGCTCGGCAGTGACCACCGCCGCGTGATTGTCGATTTCTTTCTGAATCTGTGATATTTTTCGGCGCAAGGCGCGGCTACCCTTGTTTTTCCGTAGACGTCTCCTCAGACTCGCTTTAGCCTCCCAGAGATGCAGTAGACTCGAATCGGCTTGTTCGAGGTCGGCTTCCTCTGGTATCGTATGAGTGTTCTTGGATGCGTCCGCTTTGAGATTGTCCACCCATTCGTCTAGGTTGCCGAAATTTCGGCTGCCGCTTCGGGGTCCTGGTATCTTGTCTTCCGAAACTCTGTCCAGTCGACTACTTTGTGCTCTTTTACGACTTTGGTTTACGCAGGGAGGTTGTTACCTCGACGGACAGGATATAATGGTCGCTTCCAAGGTCTATCATGGTGTTATTTCATACCGCCGGGTGCTGGTTGTTGCGAATGAACGTAAGGTCCGGCGTAGTGTCTAGGATATTGCTCGTGCTCCTTCTCGTGGGACTACTGGGGTCCGTGATTAACGTAAGTCTTTCTCGTTGTGCATCAATCAATCCATAAATACGTACCTTTGGCGGTGCATCTACCATATCCCCATGCCGTATGTAGAGCGTTGAAGTCCCCATGCACGAGTAGTATGGTCCGCGAGCCCGCCAGAGTCGCTGCCTTTCGCAAAATTTCAGAGAACCGATGTGATTTTCTCGGACTGCTATACACATTGAGAATAAAGAGACTACCCTTGTGTTTGCCCGTTGTCGTGATCAGTTCCAACAGTACGTGGACTGCGCCCTGTATTCCGGTGGTGTGTTGTATTACCGGGATATTGCGCTTGACCAGCGTAGTGAGTAGAATGTCTCCTCCGACCGCGTGGTTGAGCCCTGTTGGCGTGAAAGACTTGTAGCCAGCGAGCTTGGCTATGCCGTTCGTCTCTTGCAGGGTTATCACGTCCGGAGCCCCGTCCCGTCCTACGTTTATCATGCGCTGCTGCAAGTTGCCTCGCTTTTTTCTAAAGCCTCTACAATTCCACTGCCAAATTATAAAGCTGTTAGATTTGAAATTCGGCCTGGGATCCCATCTCCATTCTACTAAGGTACGGTTGGTTGCTCTAGAGTCTAGCAAAGTTGGTCTGGTGCCCTCTGTTGCCGGCCGCATATACGGTTTGCTCGACTTTATGGGGCCCACTCCCCCGCCAGCAGTGTGCTGGAGTTGGCAGTTGGCATTCTCTAATGCTGTGATCCTGGTGTTCATTGCCGCGAACTCTTTAGTGGTCGAGTCTGCTAGCGACGCGATCATGGTGCGGATCTCCTCAAGTTTGGAATCCATCCTCTTTTCGATGTTCTCTAGCTTTTGATCTACCGATGCCTCTATCTGTGTCTTAATATCTTTAACTTTGCATTCGAGTAGGACCTGTGCGTCTCCCGCACAGCGTTTCTTTGATGGTGGGGAGAGAGGCTGCTCTACGTCTGACTCCCTCGAGTCTAGATCTGTGTTGCCTTGTTGTAAGTCAACCGCCCTCAGCTGTGTGTGTTTGGTGTCCCTCGTGTTGGTCTGACTCGTGGCGCTAGTTTCTTCCTCGGCATTGGTTGTGTCCATGTCAACTGCGTTCGCTTTCGCTTGACTATGCTGTTCGTATCTAGAGAGTTTGGCTTTTAGCTCTCTGTTTTCGCTAGCAAGTATCTCAAGCATCTGCCTGATCTGTGTGAGTTCGCTATGTGTTTGGCTGTCTTTACGAGTCCCGTCTTTAAGTTGGGAGGCTGCGGCTGCCCAGCTCACCTTGGCTGTTGCGATTGAGGTCTCTGCAGTCTCCCTCTGCTCTCCCTCCAGGCCCCTGTTGACGCTCCCCGCACCTCGTTCCGCCGACTGGCTGCGATGTCTTGCTTGCCGTTGCGATGGCTCGAGCATGCGGTGCTGGCTTGGGGTTCTAGAGGCTGCCCCTCCACGTTCTCCGGT
>JAZHYW010005737.1:0-25262 GCA_037355805.1 Ixodes ricinus
TTCTTTTCGGTTTATTGACGAAAATTAGTATATACTGACGAAAACTTAATATTTAAAAACATTTGTTTAAAATTTATAGTGAGTTAACCAGGTACTGGTTTTTTATTTGTTGTCTGTGGCAGCCGACGCGACCTGTTCTGCAAGACGCACTGGGGCCCATATCGTGATCTGACATTATCGTCGTGTGCTCGTATTTGTACACAGGACGAACATGAGCTTCACTACCACTTCGGTCGGAGAGGCAAATATAAAAATCCAGAAATTTGCAAGAATTGTACTCAGTGCGATTTCCCCCCATTTTCACGACTGCGAGAGGCGGTAAATTCGCGCCGACCACAGAAACGGCAATAAAACAATCGTATTTATGCCCTCCTCTAGTAGACGAAAGCTAGGGTTGCTAAAAAAATGTGCGGCATTTACGGACGCTCTTGATTGGCATTGTGCAGTTCAGAATTAGATTTTCTTCTTTGAACAAAGACTTCGGCGCACAAATCCCTATCAGGTCAAAAACCCAGATTTCATCCTGAAGACCCCAGCGCCCCCGGAGCTTTTGTTGAAAGTTGAACCGACCTTGGAGACAAGCTGAAAACTGCGAAAGGAAATGGTCATATGGTCAGGAATGAGTCTCACCCCCCCCCCCCCAACCCCTCCAAGCGCCCTCGAAAATACTGACCTATTTGAATTAATACTGACTTTTTCTTTTTCTGCTGACTATAAACGACACGGAAAAATCCGACAAACTTACCAACAAGCTTCGCTTTAGGAGGTTCGAACAATTGCATTCGTTTGTTTAAAGCTTTCCGCCTGTCACCTTACGGGAATGCTTTACGCTATATGCCGATCGGTAACTCCTGTTGTGATAAAAATCGTGGTCCACTACCGACTGCTGTGCCTGCCAAACTGTGGGTCCGACAGATCCAGTGGGGGGTCGCAAAGCAATTGCTGTTATCAGATTTTTGTTTATAGATTTAAGTTTAGTCATCTTCAGCATACATATTATTATGTGGACTGCTACTAGTACTCATCATTGTAACTGACTCTTGTAGCCTCGTGAAAAGACCGAGGGGGGTCGTGACGCGATATTTAATATTTGGGGGGGGGGGGGGGGAGGTCTCCGGGTTGCGGAGTTTGGTAAGCTCTGAAATAGGCAATAAATTCCTTTATAACCTAGCGACAATAAATGAAAAGGTCAAGGAGGATCGATATTATAATTATTATTCGTTATTTCGAAATATTTTTAGTTAAGATTAGAGGCAAGGCTGCCTAACAAAACGATAACATACAAAAACCCAGATTACAAGCCACCCCTCCAGCAGCTCGAAATGGGCCTTGGAGCAACAAGAATCCAACTTCCAAGTGTCGGTGGTGTCTAGTGTGTTTCGGAACAAGAATAATAGTGATCGTCCCCATGTCCCAAATAGGTTTGTCTTGCGGAGCTTCCACTTAGGAGCCATGCTTGAAAACGTTTGTCAAAACCAATCCTAACAATGCTGTAATATCTCTGAATTATCATTCCACATCTAGAAAGGTCCACTCACCACCAATCTCTGTAGAACTCCCTGTCGGCAAACCTGAGCACCTCAGCCGTGCTGTTGAGCGTTGGAATGAAAAAACCAGTAGAAGATCACAAGCCAGATGAAGATGTTAGTCACCTGGACGCCAACAGCAACAAATGATTTTGGTGTGTCAGTGACGTACATATTCTTTAAATAGACTAAATCAAACATTGATGTTCACTTTTCCAACTAGTAACTGGGTGAATTAGTCACTGCAGCACTTGAAAAGAAACCGTTACCACCAATTCTAACTTCGTACTTTTCTCGTTACAAAAACGATAAACGGGTCAAAGGTCTCTGCCAGTCCTTGGTTGTTTTTGGTGGGGTTGAGACTACGAACAAGGAACTGTAAGAGGAAGAAGACAGCTGAGCTTATAGAAGTCAGGACATCGGAGTTCATTATCTGTGAATCCCGGAAAGGAGGACGCATGAAGAGCAAAGAATATAAAACACTCTTTAATTCTGTCTATATGGTGTATGTTTTGTCATTTGTGCCGGAAACCTCTCGATTTCAAGGTTGATTGATTAACATAAGCTCTTGAAAGACCCTCAAAATTGAGCTAGAAGTTTTGTTGCGTTACTCTAGCTGTCATTACAAGACTGCTAAAAAAACGTAAGAAACCGGAATTTTAAATCACGGTTCTACGTTCGTTCGTTTACAATCTAACTGAAATGTTTTGCGCGTCGTTATGCTATCCTCCATTAAGATTGACAAAGAGAGTGTGTTTCTTGATCCATGTGGTGCGATTTTGCTGTGATCGTCACAGCTGCAACGTCCGGAACCCCAGCTTCCACCACGCGTTTTTTCCCGCATGAGCGACGTCGCAACTGCGAAATCGCAAGCAGAATAGCACCATGTGAATCAGACACGAGGAACCCTACCGCCGCCTTAAGGAATTGTTCCAGAGCCGTCGCAAATTCTGCGCTCCTCCTGGCCAATGGAGACGCTCAGTTCCGCGGGACACGAGCCAGAGCCACCCGAGGAGCCGTCTCGAAGTTCCCCGTGATTCATGGCGGCACTCACTCAACAGGCCCGGCAGGCTCAGCTGTGGGCTGCACGAGTGGGATCACCAGCTGCTCAACCAAGGCCATGATGAGCGGCAGAAGCAGCTAGCTGCGGTGCCACGGGAGAGTACCGTCATGAGACTTTAGATACTATCAGATCCACATCTTGCCGTGCGCTTACGAAGCCGAGCTGGCAGCGCGTTTGGCTCACACGCAACTGTAAGCCAAACGCTTGCAACGATGTAATCTTGCATAAACGATTGTAACTTGGATAGGTTACGCTTTTCTACGTGACAGTGTTGGCAGGACTAGAGAATAATTGCTTATTTGAATTACCGTGCCACCGATCGCAACAACGAGTCTTGGCAGAGGCACCATGTTTGCCACCGATTCGAAGGCGTTATGTCGGGGCATTATTTCTTAATTCTCCGAGAGAACCAGACGGTGTCTGGTGAGACATGACGGCGGTGGTGTCAATCGATCACCTCACGCTGGCCCACCGCGGTGTCGAAAGCATTTTCCGTTGCCCCGCAGCAACCAGCACAAATAAACGCTCATGCCGCTACGATGCGGCATCTCAAAAACAAAGCAGCTAAACAGGAAAGTGATTGTGCAGTGAAGTTTGTCTACCGCGATTTTTTGGCCAGAGGCCAGACGGCCCGACAAAGCGGGCACACCGAACACCGTGACGGCCGCACGATCGTCTCGACTTGTCGTTACGCACGTAAGCGGATAGCGGCGCAACCTTTGCGACGGACAACGGTGAAGAGGTCGGAAAATCACCGCGAGAACATCGCATCTTCGGCCTCGACGTCAGGTCGCCAACCGCCACTCGCTGCCATCTTTGAAACAGATAGTTGCTCGAGCCGTGACATCAGTGGCGTCGAGGAAATGAGATGAGGCGAAGCAATCGACTTGCGGAGTGATATGAATCCTTTGAGGGGCATTTGCCGCTGGGCTTTTAGCCTGTCACCGACTGTAGAAGGTGTGGCAAAAGCGCGCTCAGGAGAAACGTGAGAGTCGAAAGTGAAGGGAGGATGGCAGGTACGTTGCTCTTGTCCCGCCTGCATAAAGCTCTTCGAAAAATTCTGCTGTGCTTGCGCGAAGATGGTTGCTCCTTCTTTAAGCATCGGCGTTCTCCCTGTTTTTAAAGAGACACTACTAAGTGGAAAAAAAAGGTTTCTTTTAAAGGGCGTAGGTGGGACACATAATTTAAATTTAAAGGTTTTCAGGGAAAAACAAGGGGACCAATATGTGCTCCTTTAGACGCAATATAGTTGGGGTATCTCCACACTATAGGCCCCGCTCGGTGGTTACAAAACTAAGCACCTTTTCTCGGCTCTCAGTGGTTGAAGAGATGATTGACGTGCGAAATGTCCGTTATAAAATTATTTCTCCGTGCCGTAACAGTATTTGAATCGACAATATTTTTATGTTTGAGAAACAAATAATCTAGATGGAGTCATTATTGTTTTCAAAATTATCCCGAGATTGACTTTCCGCTTCGGCTTCAAACGATACTGTGCGTTGCGGAGTGCTCAACGAGCGTAGCTCTTTGAGCTCGTTTATTTCCATGAGTGCGATTCCTCTGCGTGCACCGAAGTGATTAGACGAAGATCTCCGCCACCGACTTAGTTTTCATCAAACAACTGTCGCCAAGTACGCGCCTTCGGACGCACTGTGCGGATACTTATACTTCGTTTCATCCTTGTGTTGTACCGCAGCAAGGCTAGAAGCGCAAGCTCATAGCTTTGGCAGCCGCTCTTAAGTCACGAGAGCTTGTGCCGCCGAGATGTGCCCCAAAGCAAGAGATGCTTGTAGCCTTTCCTCCGGTACATCATAAGGTGAAACAGAGTATGATGCTAGCAGGACTGTTGCTTGATCTGGCTTGATTTGTTCCTTTGCGGGCGTTGGTGCTGAATAAAGATGTTGGTACTCCTAAAAGCGGCCCTGCTGCTCTGAGAAGTGTGCGACCATTGAAATTGCAACCACAGTTTCAATTCCGAGAAGATACCTTCAGAGGTAAGAATTTGCGCAGCCATTTGGCTGGAGGCAATCGGGCGTTCGGCTCGCATCAAGTTTGTCTAGTTATCTTCCCGTCATTCCGCTTCGAAAGCGAGTAATACCGCTGTCAGACGGGCACCTGCAAGGACCTTTACACCAAAGGACCTTTAGTGCAAATGTCATGTAGGCAGTGCCACACGGCAACTCAAATGACATTTAGCGTAAAGGTCCTTTTCGTGAACCTGAGTTCCCGCAACTCCTTTATGGCTGCCAAAGGCCTACTCTCGTCAGCAGCGGTCTGCACTAGAGAAGCGAATTGAAATCAAAGACCGTACCGATATCTAAAATTAATGTGTTTGCATTTTTATTATTGAAAAAGAGCGTGTTTCACGTATATTTTGTACAAACCTCGCTCTACCGAATAGTTTTTGTACTCCCGGCTCCAGCTATCTAATAGGCCTAGTCGTCAGATGCTCGCGTCGTCCACTTCGGCACTTCGGTTTTCCTCCTCTCGATTTTCCTTGCAACCATATATTTTATCATCCTTTAATGGTTTATTACTATCCGTACTGTATATATTTAAAGTTTGTTTTTGTACATATCATATTTCTAAATCTCACTCTCGCGTCGTGCGATACATCGAACGACGGAGGAGCGTCCACGAGTAGGAAGGGGTCGCCGCGCTTCTATTGGAGCGTTGACGCGACCTGGGCGCTGATGCGACTTTGGGAGGATCGGCTGGAGGACCTCCGACGCGTGCGATGAACCTCAAGCGCGAGCACGATGCCGAACCGAACAGGGCAAAAGCGTAGCACGGAAAGGAGCGGGAGCACTGAGCAACGTTAGGACTCAGCGAGCGGGAGACGCCCAGGTGGCCCAGGATTGCCCCTAATTGCCAAAAAAACCACTTTGCTTGTGCTTAAAGTGGGCTTTGTTGTAATCACTGAGTGAACTCGTCATTTTGTCTTTTTAATATATGTTTTCTTAAGAAACACTTGAAGAATTATTTATATCGGCAAAATATTATTTTTCTGGCGTGAACATGATTTATGCGTTTGAACCGAGGTACGAGACTTCAATCGCTGTAAACATCGTGTAAATGACATTTACTTGCGCTGTCTGGCACGGCACAATGTAAAGGACATTCGAAAATCCCAAAGGCCTTTGGCGTAAAGGTCCTTTTAATGCCCGTCTGACAGAGGTATTACTCTCAAACTTTGCAGTGCACCTGGCCTACCAAAGCGAACATTTCTACATCACATTTTAATTGTGTGCCATGACCAGTCATGACGCTCACCCACCTGGCTCGGGGATGCCATGGGAAAAAGTAACAAGAACAGTGAAGCTGGAAGGACTACATATTTATATTGTTTTTTAGTCCTCTTGGTCGCTTATTAACGCGCACCTATAGACGATGACAGACGCTTGTATTGGACCGCGGCTCGTGCATGATGCAAGGCTAGGACGCCGCTTTCATGGTCGCGTCTTCTGGGCGTTGCAGAACTTTTTAGACGGGGGCGGAATAGCAGACGGATGGAGGCGAAAACTGACGACAGCTTTCGTGTCCGCGTCTCACCGGCATTGCAGACGACGATAGACGGTGGTGAAATAGCAGACGATGCCGGAGGCCGTCGCCCGTCTGCTCGCACCGGATGTCACGAAAAGGAGACAGTTGGCTTGTTAGCGTGTTCAGTCGAGCAGCTAAGCCAATCCAGTAGTAATGGGCGGGGCAACTGGTCTGTGGGCTTAGAGCGTGCCGTGACCTCCACCTAAATTGCGTCTAACGGCGTATATTTTGCGAGAATTGTTTTTTCTTTCGTTGAAAAGTTATTAATAAATACTGTACCATTTACGCCCTTTAAAAATATTTTTTTAAATTTCAGTGTTTTTAAAGCGTGCATTGTACTGGGCCGCTGTGGAAGCACAAACTACTTCGTCGGTCGCCTTGTTTCTAGTAACGGCAGCGAAGTGTATTGCCAAATGGTGCGAGAATTTCACATTTCGGTCGGTCAAGTCGTGTTCCGTGAAGAAAAGCTTCGATAGCCACCCTGAAGAGAATGAAGTCAGGCGGCTCTCTATGGCGCCCGAATGAGCACTGCCGGACACGCAGCGTACATTTTGTCACGAGTACGTCAATTTTGTGAGCTTCTGACGAGTCTTCCATGCATCGCTCAGCCACACCTTTTAACCATTCGCTAGCCTCAAACCAAAAATTCCGTAGCTTTTGGCGCTGTACGAGCGCGTTGTAACTCGCAAGTCGTCCATTGCGTCTCACGGCGTGAATAATATTGAGTTCAATACAAAAAATTCGGGGAATTCGCCTTTCGTGGCATATATAACATGTCGAAACAGTTTAAAACAAGGCAGAAAAATAAGTGTCAACAACGACTTACCGATTCCAGGAACCTCCGGAACAGGAAGGTTTTTCGGATGGCGGACGACCGTGGAAAATTGAGCTCGTAGCACAGCGTAGGCGCGACCATGAAGAAATAAACGTCTGCGACAAATCACATGGGGCCGTTTAGTGAACAAAACACCGACATCAATATAATGATGAGCGACTCGCTTTTTCAACACCCAATAAATAGCACCTTCGTAACCGCCACTGCGCGCAGGCGCAGTGGCGGTTTCTTCGTAGCGGAGGGTTAGCGGAGGGGAAACGCGGTCTACTAAAACTCCCTAATATCCTGTGACTATTCAATAAGTACTCATAAGTAAAAACAAACTGAGTTTCAATTGAGACTCAACGTCTCACTCCTTTATTTATACTTTCAATTGAAACTCGTTTGATTTTTTTTTTATAAGGGAATGAGGCAGGAGCCTCGTACCCTCTCTTATAAGTGAGCAGGGGTCAAATAGGCGTGTGTTACAAATAGATGCTCCGACAGTTAAAAACACATACGTTACAATGAAGTGACACAATTTTAATCTGATGCAGGCAATCGTTTGCAAGACTGACCAAAACGGTAAAAAAAAAAAAACGGCAGCGCGCGTATTTTTTTTTTTAATTTTTTGCGCAGTATGCAGCAACCCATTTGCTGCAGCTTATGAACAAACGCCTTGCGGTCCGTTCACACAGTCCCGTTTAAGTGTGTATCCACACGACGGACCGGGCCGCGGACCGATTGATCACGTGATGCGCGGTCTGCGGCCGCCCGGCTGCAATGAGCATCCACACGGCGGACCAAAAGAGCAGACGACAGAGCGAACGGGCCGGTCTAACCCTCGACCTCACGCAGCTCCACCTAAACGCATGCAGCGAGCTGCCGTTGAGGCTATTTGATGAGGATGAGGTTGAACGAAATGAGGTTGAACGAAATAGACGTTTGGCCGCGGTGGCCCTGGCGTTGACTATTGAGGACGAGGAGGACTTAAGTGAACCGAAAAGGGCATGCTGGATGAAGCCCTGGATGTGCAGGAAAGATCGTCGTCTGCGATAGTCAACGTCTGTTTCGCCTGCTACAACAAAAGGTTCGATCTTCTTTCGTCTTCAACAGTTGGCGGTCGAACAGCTCAGACATTGATTGCGCGGAGCTTATCGCTGCTTCCGGACCATTTAGTTTTTCACTAAAAACGCGCGTGTATTCACGCCGGACCAAGAGTCCGGGCGACGAAAAGTCGCTATGAAGCATTTCGTCAGAAGCGCAGTTGGCCTTGCGAACCGACCGAGCGAAGACGGTCTCGAAAACAGATCGGTCGCACGTAAGATCTACGTGATGCGCAGTCCAGCGAACCGCTGATAAGCAGACAAGCTTTGGGTCCGTCGTGACGGCACTACACCATTTACTTACGTTGTGTTTTGTTTCGGGAAGCCTGAGTCCGCTTACGTCGATAGTCACTGCGGGAAATATCTGGCCTCGTATGAAGCGCGGAAATCAATTCAAGGAGTAGCTTCGCAGCAGCATTTCGGTGGAAGCACAAATGTCTCGGTGCTTGATAACCTAAAACGCAAGCAAACGCTTCTGTGTGAATGGGCCGCTCGATGAGGCATTCGAAGCACAAATGTCTCGGTGCTAAGAGGGAGCTTCGAGTATGGAACTTTTTTCCGCGTACGAGGGCTATACAGTGTACTTTTGTACGTGCATCCCTTTTCAAAATGCTGTAAAAAAAGAAATAAACTGAAAAATCTCGGAAATTTGCTTGAAGAAATTTGCTGTTCTCAGCTAGATCCGCGTGCCCCGCACAAACGCACACTCGCATTGTCTTTTGAGTATGTACATGCGCCTTTTAAAGGGTAATTCCGGTCCAAAGTCGAGCCAAAATGACTGATATTGATTTAATTGATTTACAGAGATTTAACACGAGCACTGTCAGAATATTACATGAATGAGAAACTGCGACTCACTTTAATATCGATATTAAAAATACTACCGCCAGCTTCTCAGAGGGCATTCAGCGCGTTGGCTGTTTTTCAAGCAACCTTGTGCCTGGATGTCATGTTTTTACTCAAGGAGGTACTGCCACTTCTTTCGTCGTGTTTTTTTGCGTGCGTTTTCAGTCGCCCAAGCGGACAATTTCTGCTTTTTATGTTGTGGTTTAGGGACCGTAGTTTGTAAGTGCTCCTGCGCGATCGCGCAAGAAGATCGTTAGAGAGTTTTCGTATATCGTACGCCGCGGCAAGCGGGCCCAGCAGGCACGTGCTCAATCCATGGTTCCAAGTGACGGCACGAGCTCCCGCTAGCAAAGTGGAGCTCGTACGATCTACAAAAGCTTTCCATAATAGACCGATCTCACCCAGTCTATTACGCCACCGCTGCCGCAATGCATCGAGGCAATCTTTAGTCTTTCTGTACGTGCGACAACCCCGCTGGAGCTCTGCGCGTGTAGATCACAAGACGGCACGAGCCCACGCATGCACGGCCGTCTGCCTCCTGTGAACTAAAGTTATGGCGGCACACGCATGCGCCGAACACTTAGTGAGATCGGTCTATTAGGGAGTTTCAGTAGATCGTTTTCAAAGGCCCGCTACCGCTACGGGCGCGCGCTTCATAGTGTGTCATCGAGGTGGCAGCGCGAGCTCCCGCTACAAATAGCGTGGCCTGAAAATATCGTACGATCTACTAAAACTCTCTAAAAATTGACTCCCTGCTCGCCCAAACGCGTCATGGTGCCGAAGGTTGCATTCTACTGGAGGCCATAGTTTACTCCGGTCCTGCTCCGCACGAGCTTACGATTAGCTTCCACAACGCCTCTGCAACGTGCATTTCACAACACCGAAATTGTAGTTCTTCTCAGAAGATAAGTAGGGGCTCGTTCTGAGCCTGAGCTGAGACTGCGTTCATCGTGGCAACCTCACTTTTCGGCCGGAAACTTTAGGAATCTGTATTATTATTTGCTACAGAAATTTGATATCTACGAGGCGAAGCAGTAAAACAGCAGTAGCATATTATCACTGATCGGAAGTGCTCTTGCCACTAGGCCAGTCATACGTTTTCGGGCACCACGGTACGAAGTTTGCGTCACAAGATGGCCAAGCAGCTGATCACAAGGGTTGCCAGCATGCTCGAGCCGGTAGTTTCGGTTTCGCCGTAAACCCCGAAACAAAACTTCGAGATAAGATATCTACAAAACTACATAAGGCATCGAGAAAACAAAATAACACCTCGTAAATCAGGGACACTTACTACACTAAAATCACTCGGAACCAAAAAATGAAGAATATGTACCGGAGAATCCCTTTAAAGAACGAAATGCTTTTTAACAAAACCCCCGATCCCACCATATTGTTTTCGTCCGTCCGTCCGTGCATTTCCCGTTAAATGTAGCGAGGGAAATTGACGGCAGGTGGCCTGACGTCATAAGACCTACAGGCAATTTCAGTTACCCAGCTAAACTTAGCACTATATAATTAATGTCACGTGACTTTACATCAAATCAATCTCCCAGCTAAATTTAGCGGAAAAACGTGTCGCGTGACCTCACGTCACGAGACTTACAGACCAAGTCTGTTCCCTTGTAAATGTAGCGGATAGTTCATAAACAGAATCACCGATGTTTGAAAACAAGCTGGCTGTCGCCCGCTATCGGCGAAGCCAAGCGCGCTTCCGGTTTTATCTTTTTTTAGTGTGTGTATTTTATTTCTCATTCTTTTGTTATTTCTACAACTTTATTCAAATAAATAAAATACCGGAAGACTACTGGGGCACCAAACACTGTGGTGCCCTCGTGATAGCAACTTCCGCCGAACGCTGCGAATAGGTTCTTCGCTCCCCAAAACAACTAATTAATATATTCTAAACAAATAAAACAAAAAAAAAAACTAAACAAGTTTAAACGATCGCTTCCCTTTCATACTGCTTTTCATGCATTGTAGAACTTTGGAGATAAAGGTTGTAGACAATTTTTTTCCTGCTCGTTATTGCACTTCGTAAAGCAAGATTTGCGTCAATATTTGTTCTTACTCTCAATTCTCAAGTTGTCCGGATAGACCAGGACGTTCCGGCGCGGCCCGTCGGCGCAGAGACCATTGGCTGGCATCACCGCTGTCGCTGTGAAAACAAAACAAAACAAAAAAAGTGGAGAAACGCAGCAGGTGTTGAGAAAAGCGGCAAAACGTGACGTCGATACCAAGGTTGATGAACAAAACACCTCGAGGCTGGGAACCTCTTCGAGGCTCGCAAAGTCAAGCTCCAAACACACGAGCGACGCAAACTGGCACCGCGCGGCGGTTTCCATAGCAACCGCCGCGGACGCTGTGACGTGGCGGCGCGGCATAGGTCCACGTCGCAGCGTCCGCGGCGGTTGTCCTGTTTCGTCGCTCATTCGCTCGAGGCCTTAGGCGAGTTTTGTGTTTATTTGGGCCACTAAGCATGGTCCTTCACACAGCCGGACTGGAAGACCGTTTTGAAAGCTTAAACGGAGCGTTATATATATATATATAAAAGTGCCAACGAACGGCATTTGGTACGCCCCAGCAGACCTCTGAAGTTAAATCACATTTTGACATGCAGCCGTAATCTCAGTAGCACGCCACTTTCACCGAATTTAATAAGCTTTCTTTAGATCGCGGGCGGTGCGCCCGCGATCTACTGCGCATCCGAATCTCGAACGGTGCGCTCGAGATTTAGACCCGTCTAGTGATATCCGTATGGCAGCACTGGTCCCTTCTTTGAAGTCAGTGGGGAGACCCAGTGACTCTAGGATAACCAACAAATTCAAAGCATGTCCGTACAACGAATGCATCGTATTTGCCACTAGACCCATCTCACTAAGCGTTCTACGCATGCGTGACGACGTTCGCAAGAGGTAGGTGCCCGTGCAACAGATAGCTCGTGCCGTCTCGTGGAGACCTCCAGCGGGGTTATTGCGCGTGCAGAGGGACTACAGTTCCCACTATGCACGGCGACAGCGGTGGCGTACTCAAACTAGCTGGTGAGACTGGTCTATTAGATGTTCGGTGTAACATATTGTAGATTTTACGTTGCGCGGGTTTTATCGTTGTTCGCTGTACTCTTTCCAAGGTGTAATAAAAATAATAAACCTTTCTTTCCTTTATGTTCAAGGTACAGTGGCCTATAGACTTCTCGGTATGAGCAAGCCGCTTCCTTCACGGAGCAGCTAATCGCCACTGGGCTGCCATTGCCAGGCACAATATGCGTCGCGTCGAGTACGCTTCGTATTTATTACCAGCGGTGAGGAAATTAATTCAACGATGCTTGTTAATTATTTACGAAAAAACACTTTTAAACCTATTTTACAGTTGAAGGTTTGCCACGTGTAGCCGCCTCCACCGGTAAACTTGTCGCCCCTATGTTAATTAAACCGCCCTGGATTTGAATGCTCCTGCAGAAACGAAGAAACTTCAAGAATGCTAATGACGCCCATCAGTCTCCTCTCCGTTGATAGACTGACAACCCCGTTTTCTTAATCACCATTTGAGTTTCGGGATAATCTTTGCGTTGTGATTTTTTCTACAGTATTCAGATATTACCTCACGGCCTTCACCACTAAACAAAATGTATAATTTCTCACGCATCTCATCTTCACCTGTCGCCGGTGTATTTTTTTATCCTATATAGGATTTTACTTTGTCGGAGGTGTGTTCAAAAGCGCCGGAGTAGAACTACACGCCAGGCTCGTAGCTTAGACAAAAGGCTTCTCGTGCTTTTATTCTCGTGGCTCCCGAGGTCACGTGCTAGCATAAGCTGGCGCGCTCACCGGGCTCGGCGCAGCGGAACTTCGGTTGTGGTCGAGAAGCACAGCGAGTCTAGTGTTTGCTTGAACCCGTGTGGTTGTAGCCTATGACTCTACTATAAAATAACCCCCCCTAGAGTCGCAGAGCAATTGGTGTGGTTGTGGCCACGTCAGAGTCCTCTGGGAGAGCGGTGATTTGAAGGAAACTTTGACTTGAGCAGGTGTGACGGGTGATGGGAGATGACGGAGCTCAGGGTCTGTCAGAGGAGGAGCCAAGTAAGCGGGTTTCACCCGATCGAGTGTTACGACGTAATGACGACCATTGATGTTGACCGTGCAAGTTTTGTCGGAGCGTGGAAGGACTTTAAATGGTCCCGTCGTACGGGGGAATGAGAGGTGCGCGTACCGAGACTCTTCTCACGAATACGTGAGTGCACGTATTAAGATCTTCGCTTATAAAAATCTGTCTTTGTGTCTGTTGTCTTGGCGGGACCGGCCGTAGGGAAGTGAAGAATTTTCTCATACCTGCATGGTATGAAGAGTTGTCAAGCTGTGCGGATGGTATGCACGTAAATAATTATCCTGGTAACCGAAGCGTAGTACGGTAAACCAGTTCGGCTGAGGTGCAGGTTAAGACCGTCTTGAAGGTGGTGCAAATTTAGAGGAGAAGAAGAGGGAGATGGTTTACCCAAATACTTTACTAGGGGTAATACATTCACCTCCTCTCAAATACAATGGCCTCGGCGCGGACAGGTTCTCTGGGCTTGGCGAGAGCCATCTATCGTCGGGGAGGTCTCGGTGGTAAATGATAATGATGACGATGGTTGTTTACATACCAAATTCATTGTTGTGGAAATGCTCGAGACACGTGCCCCGCGCCCCTTCTATACTTCGTTTCACCTTATCTTGCACCGCAGCGAAGGCTAGAAGCGCGAGCTCATAGCGTTGGCAGCTGCCCTTGGTGCACGATAGCGTGTGCCGTCGAGATGTGCTTTAGAGCAAGGAGCTCGCGCTTGCAGCCTTTCCTGCAGTACAACACAAACTGAAACAGAGTATAGTGGTCGCGGCACATGCATCGACGCTGTGCCGCCATGATCTTCCCAAGGGTTGCACGGAAGAAGAAGAGGCTGGAAGGCAGACGTGTCTCACATCGGCTCCCGCTTCGAAGTGTCCTAATTAGCGTCTAATTTGCCTAATTCTTCCGAATTTTGGTGCCAACGTTTCGGGGGTGACGCGAGGAACCTGTGGATACCAAATTTGTAGGTGTGGACCCAGAATTTTTTGATTTTGTGAGGACTTTGCTTCTGGAGGCGGCCGAGGGCCGCTAAGCCTAACCGACCGGGCCCGCCGACGGGGGACTTGGACGTCGGAAGATGGTCGTCAACGTGAGTACGAGTTCCGGAAACACTATCGTGGAGGTTCCCGGCATGGAAGTCGAGCCTGAAGAGTGCGCAGGATGGCTGCATGTTAAAATCGGCAAGAAAAACGAGGTTCAGGAAGCTAAGGCTAACACGAGGGCCGTTCGGCGAACAATGGCGGCGTCGACTAGGGCGGCCAGGATGCCGGGGATATTACCGAAGGAGGAGAACAAGATTATCGTCAGGCCTCGCGGGGGCCTAAACCTCGCCAAGACGTCGGCTATTACGGTCATGACGGCAATTAGAACGGCGGCGAGCCTCACGCGAGCCGAAACCATGTACGACACCCAATGCCCGAACGTACAGCAAAACATCATGATAATCAGTACGCCCGACGACTTGCGAGCAAGGAAATACGCCGGGGTGAAGGAAATCAAGATCGAAGACCGAACCTACGAAGTGAGTGCCTACGCGGCCGCACCAGACGGAGCCGTGAAGGGCGTCGTGAGGGGAATCCCCGTGGAAGACTCGGCGGAGACGATAACGGACAACATTCTGAACGCAAGAAATCCCAAGGCAAGAGCGGCGCAGAGAATCGGGTCATCGACTACCATCATCGTGGTCTTCGAGGGTCCGAAGGTGCCGAACTACGTGTACTACGGAGGCGGACTGCTCAGGTGTACTCTATACCGCAAGCACTATGAGGTATGCAGGGGCTGCGGAAAGGTCGGACACCGGGTAGATGTTTGCCCGACGCCGGAGACCAAGGTGTGCATCGGGTGCGGAGAAAAGACGGACCGGGACCACCAGTGTACGCCGAAATGTAAACTATGCGGGGGTCCACACGTTACCGGGGACAAGGAATGCAAGAACAAGTTCAAAACGCCGTACATCGTGAAGCGAAGACAATGGGAACGCAAGGAACTAGGCCTAACGGCCGAAAAGGCGGGAACGGGGAATCCCCTCCGAAGAAGACGGCGGAGGACTTCCCGCAGCTGCGCCTCCGAGACTCGCGATCGCGGACGCCGAAGCGAACCGCGTTTCGCTCGAGGAGCAGGAGCGCAGGCGGCAAGGCGAAGACGTCATGGGCACAGGTGGCCGAGCAGTCGGGGAGCAAGGAAATGAAAGCGCTCAAGGAGGCGAACAAGCAGCAGGCGAGGAAGATCGCCGAGCTCGAAGAAACAATAAAGAGAATGGCGGCAGATATGGCGGCGATGAAGGAAAGAAAACAGAAGACGGAAGAAAAGGCTCCGGCAAAGGAGGACAAGGTTTCCGTGGAAATGGTCGAAGAACCACCGGCTAAGCGAAAAATCCCGGATGGGAGCAGATTCCGAAGACCGGAAGAAAACCAAGACCTTAGGCAAGAGTTCAAGTCCCTGTCAGCGCGGGTAGACAGACTTGAAGAGAAAGTGGATAGCCTAGACAATCGCCTCACGTCCATGGAGAACCGGTTCATGGCCATGTTCACCAAGATCACAGAACGACTGGACACCCTAGCAAGTCTCATACCGGCCCAACAATGGCAGCCACGCTAAAGGTGTGGATATGGAACTGCAGGGGCCTAGGAAACAAGAAATCGACGCTGCAACAATACGTCCGCAACCAGACCCGCAAGCCGGACGTCATCATGGTGCAAGAAACCATTAACCAAGAGCCGAAGCTGTCGGGGTACCGGGTCCACGCCAAGGGTCCGGAGCAAGGCCAGCGAGGCATATGCACCTTCGTGAGGAGGGGCGTAAACTCGCTGGAGCACGACTGCAAAGGGGATCCCAAGCTCGAGAAGCAGACGGTGGAGATAATCGTCGGGAAAGAAAGCATATTCCTGGCGAACGTCTATAGCAACCCGAAGCAGAACAGGCAAAGTTTCAAGCACCTATTCCACGAGAACTTGAGACGGGCCGGGGAAAGCACCCTGGTAGTAGCAGGGGACTTCAACGCCCCGCACACGTACTGGGGCCACAAGGCGGTAACAGTGAAGGGAAGGAACCTGCTGCAAGACGCGACCGAAGCGGACCTACAACTGATCACGGATCCTCGGCAACCGACCCTAATGGGAAGGAAGTCGACGGACCGAGACACTACGCCCGACCTGGTCTTCACCAACGAGGGGGAAACCACCTGGACCAACACGAAAGAAGACCTAGGAAGCGACCACTTCATCGTGGAGATCCAGATCCCGCTGAAAGGCAAAGCGAGAACCCCCAGGAAGCTAACCTTTACAGACTGGGAGGTATTCAGAGAGGCGGCACCGAAGGGGAAATCACCGACATCGAGGCCTGGACGAAGAAACTGCAGCAAGCGGCCACGGCAGCCACGCGGGAAATAGAGACGACCGAAGACACCGACGGGAAGATGGACAGCAGGCTAGCACACCTGATTGAAGCCAAGCAGTCCATCACCAACCGGTGGCGGCAACAGAGGCTCAACAGAAGGCTTCGCAAGAAGATAGCGGAGCTCAACAAGAAGATCCAAGAGCACTGCACGAAACTCTCGTCGCAGCAATGGGACGACATGTGCCACAAGGCGGACAAGCAGATGCACAACGGGGCGACGTGGCGGCTGCTCAGGCACCTGATCGACGAAACAAAGACCAAGGGTTACCAACATAACAGAATGGCCGGCATCGTCCAAACAGCTATCAGGGAGCTGGGAGAGGAAGAAACCAAGAAGAAGCTGCGAGAGAAATACCTTCCAGAAACCGAAAAAGTGGTACACGGAGACTACACAGGAACGGAGAACGAGAGGCTAGACAGAGATCTGGAGCCCTGGGAGGTCCGAAATGCCCTCCAGAGGGTGAACGGCAAGTCGGCGGCAGGACAAGATAAGGTGAACAACAAGACTCTCCGAAACCTAAGCGATGAGGCGGTGGAGGCTCTCACGGAGTACTTCAACGAGTGCTGGAGAGCCGGGAAGCTTCCGAAGCAATGGAAAACAGCAAAAATGATCCTGATTCCGAAGCCAGGGAAGCCACCGGGCATCGAGCACCTAAGACCCATCTCGCTGACGTCTTGCGTGGGCAAGGTGCTAGAGCACGTGCTCATGAACAGATGGCAACGATACCTGGAAGACGAGGGGCTCTTCCCGAACACCATGTATGGGTTCAGGGAGATGCTCTGCACGCAAGATGCGATGGCGTTAATCAAGAAAGAGGTGGTCGATGCGAAGAACAGGGGACGAGCACTGCTAGGCCTAGACCTGCAGAGCGCCTTTGACAAGGTGAAGCACTCGGCCATCCTCCAAAGGGTAGCAGAGCTAGGCTTTGGCCGGCGAAGCTATGACTACATCAGAGACTTCCTGACGGGCCGGACGGCAAAGCTACAAGTCGGAGAGCTAGACATCGAGGAGAGAGAGCTGGGGAGTGTGGGGACGCCGCAGGGATCCGTCATTTCTCCGCTCCTCTTCAACCTGGTCATGACGAAGATTGCGAGGCGACTCGAAACCCAATCGGTCCGCCACACGATCTACGCCGACGACATCACGCTGTGGTCCGTGAGGGACGAAGAACAACAAGCGCAAGACGAGCTGCAAGAAGCGGTGTTATCCATCGAGGAAGAACTGGAGGGCACGGGCCTGGCCTGCTCTCCGAGCAAATCAGAGCTACTCGTGATCAACCCGAAGAAAAAGACCTGGGACCAGCTAACCGTCCAAACAGGAACGGGACAGGTAATCCCCAGAGTCAAGAAGATCAGGATCCTGGGCCTGATAGTAGACGAGACCAGGAAGAACATGGAGACGGTACACAAGCTAGAACACAAGACAAATGCGGCAATACAGCTCGTCAAGCGGGTGGCGAATCGCAAGGAGGGCATGCGGGAGAATAGTCTCATGCGCATGGTCCAGTCCTTTGTGATCAGCCACTTGGCCTACATCGCAGCCTTCCACAACTGGAAATACAACGAAAAGAAGAGACTGAACTGCATGATCAGGAAGGCCTACAAGAATGCACTGGGGCTCTACGCCAGCACGAACACCGAGAAGATGGAATCGCTGGGGGTTCACAACAGGCTGGAAGAGGTCATCGTGGCTCAGCGAACGGCTCAGGTCGCCAGGCTAGAAAAAACGAGAACGGGAAGGGAAACGCTAAGAAAACTGAAGATAGAGGCCCAAACAGGCCCAGAAGATCGACAGGTGGACTCGACGGCGATGGGGAGGCTGGATATCCGGCCAATACCGAGACACATGCATCCGGTACACGACGAAGGCAGACGCAAGGCGAGGGCCCAGGCCCTCACCAGGGAACACGGGGAAGACAGCGGCACGGTCCACGTCGACGCAGCAAGACACGGCGACCACTTCGTGGCGGCAGTGGTGCGTGCGAAGGACGGTGGACTAGTGACAGCGGCAAGCATCAGAACTCAAGAAGTGCGCGTAGCGGAGGAGGTGGCCATCGCACTGGCGGCCTCCCTGCCAACAGTGAAAGTGGTGCTCAGTGACTCTATGAGGGCGCTAAGAAACTTCATGGCAGGACGAATTAGTCAGGCCGCAGCGAGGACACTGGACAATAAGAGTTGCGGGAAAGTAACACTTAAATGGTACCCTGCTCACGAGGAGGGAAATGCGGTGGCGGACGCCATGGCTCGCGCGTTGGGAGACCGAGCCGGCAGCCAGTCATCACATTACGAACCTCGTGAATATGGAGAAATGCTTAGGACATTCAGGCTAGACAGGCAGCTACTACCGGCACCCCACCCCAACCTCACGAGGAAGGAGGCGGTGGTGTTTCGACAATTACAAACAAGATGCATGTTAACCCCAGTAATAGGGAAGCATATTCTCCCAGACCTATTCCAGGACGACGTGTGTAAGTTATGTAAAAGCGACAGGGCAACGCTTGCGCATATCGCGTGGGACTGCACCAAAAGAAGACGGGAAGCAAGCCAAGAGGCGGACCTTCCACCGGAACTCAAAGACGCCACCGAAAGCGACAACTACGAGGTACAACTACAGGCCGTCCAGCAGATCGCGGCACTCCTAGAGAGGCAAAGTCCTCGGAGGGTGCTAGCGACGACGTGAGGCCGCGTCCGGTAGTCTAGGGCTACTGCTGCAGGCCCAATAAAAGTTCCACACACACACACACACACACACACACACGCACACGCACACGCACACGCACACGCACACGCACACGCACACACACACACACACACACACACACACACACACACACGGGTTGCACGTCGCCGCATGCCTCGTGCATGAACGCACCTTGCGCTACTTGTTTTGAAACATGAAGGGCCGGTTCAGACACTTGCGTTTGAGTGCGTTTGACTGCGTTGCGGCGAGAAGCGAAAGCGAGTCACCGGCACATCTGTGCTTCGTATGAAGCGTGGAATCCAATTCAAGGAATCTTCTTGGCACGCGATATAAGCAGCAGGGATGTCCTGGTGTCTCGCTGCCGCAACGCAGTCAAACGCAACCGTGTGAACCGGGCTTTAAGGGGCTTCAGGTGGAACCGGAGACGACACCGCCGCGAACATCCGCGTGCACGTGCGCGTGGACTGGCGCGGACCTCCACTCCGTCAGGGCTGGATTCGGCGCTGTAGGCGTTCTGTCTAATGCAATGAGCGGAGTGGAATGTATTCCCCTAGTAAAGTACTTGGTTTACCGAATTGGTTCGATCTTCTCTTGACATCAGTGCCGTCTTGAGCTGGCGATGCAGGCGCTCTACCATATCATTTGATGAAGGATGGTGTGATGGTAAACTCGCCCAACTTACAACTCTACTGCGATGGTGTGATGTTGTATGTTTGTGGCGCGCACCCAAGAGATTGGTGAGGGCCTTGGAAAACGCGCATTGAAATTGTCGACCACGGTCGGTCGTGATGGTAGACGGGCAAACGAACCGTGAGATCCAGGCGGAGATGAGGGTGAGGGCGACGGTGTTTGCTGTGATGTCATTGAGTGGAACAGCTTCAGGTCATCGCGTGAATCTGTCTACATATGTCAAAATGTTGCAAAATATATTGGATGATGGTAGCGGGCCCACGATGTCTATATGTACATGATCGAATCTGGCATCCGGCAGTCGAAATGCGTAGAGTGGTGTCTTCGTATGTCAAAGTACCTTTGAAAGAACGTGGTTGTCCTGTGCTTGCCCTCTGCGTTTTATTCTTTCAATTTTAAGTACATTTGAGGGCTGGCATTTGCAGCAGGTCTTCGTGCACAGATGAATGTCTGCGTTTATCCGGGGCCAGAGGTATTTTGACGTCACTAGGCGTTGTGTGGCGCGGACGCCCGAATGGTTAAGATCATGCAGAGCGGGGAAGATGGCCTGTCATATGTTTTGGGGAATGTCGGGTCTGGGTGTGCCAGTCGACATATCGTAATTAATTTCGCAAGTGGCGAGTGACAATGTAATGGACTGCAGCTTGAGTGATGTTGAGGACGTGCGTAGTTTTTGCAGTTCTGCGTCTTCCTGTTGGGCTGAGGCCAATTCCGAAAAATTGACAACTGCAATCCGAGATAGTGCCTCTGCTGGCGTGTTTGCAATTCTGGCGACATGGCGTGTTGTGGATTGCTGAAGACCACTGGTGGTGCAAGGAATACAAACAGGAAGATCTGAGCTATGCGGAGGCGTTCGCCCGATAGACGACGAGGGCGAGCAAAAGTGTGGGGGAGGGGGGCAGGAGTGACGATGTGATGTTTCACGCTGTGTGCTGGTAGCTGTGACACGTTAGACGACTTCGTAATTTCTGGAAACTCTTTTATGATGTCAGCAAAACTGGAAGCAGGCGGGATGTTTCTAATGCCAAATGCAGTTAAGTTGTTAAACGCTCCATTGACAGCAAGGCGAGTCCAGTTGTCAATCAGGGGCGGGGTGCATGCTGACATCCGAATCAAAGTGTGAAAGAAAATCAAAACCCAAGGAGAGGCAATGACAAAAGCCGTCAGAAGACTCGGCGTAATCCAAAGGCTAGGGTCACCCAGCGTATTCCGAATGTTGGAATGTTGGAGCCGTTCGCCGCAGGTAGGATACGGGTTGTGGGTGCCGTCTTTCCGCTAGTGTTGGAGGAAGGACAGACATTTCCGTTCCTGTGTCGACCAAGACGCGGCGGCCCGAAGTTCGTTTTATGCTAAAAAGCAGACGGTTTCCTGTTGGGACTTAGTCACTTGGCGCCTCTAATGACGCGATGGGGCATTTTCCTGCCAGTGGCATGGTTGTTCGCACTTGCGTGCCCTACTGCCGAATGTCTGGTGGCACCAACAGGTAATGCCTTGTCGTTGTTGCGATGAGCTGCGACGTCAGGACGAGCTTCTCTTTCTTGGTTTACACGGTTGGCTTCGTGTGCTTGTGCGACGGTTCCTGTTAGAGCGTCAATGCGGGCTTCGAGGGTTGTGGTGGTGAAGCACTGGTGGGAATTTTTCGTGGTGCTTGACAGGCTGGGTGCAGCGTAATCAGCGACGCGGTCGGCCATCTCTGCGAGATGGTCAAGAGATATGTCTGCAGTTGGAGCGAGGGCCATACACATCTCTTGGGGCAAGCGATGAAAGAACAATTCCCGTAGAATGGGATTGTTCGCCCCAGAAGCTTGCTCACCCAGCAGCTGTCACATGCGGTGAGGCAACTAAGATGGTCTGCGGTCGCCCAGCTCTTCGGTGTTCAAGAGCTGCTATAGCCGCGATGTTTCCGACGCCATCTTCCTGGCGAGGATCGTGCGCTTGAGATGGTCGTAGGCGTCGTCAGGAGGATGCCAGTATGTCATCCAGTTCATCGGCCAGTTCTGGGGGAGGGCAGACACGACATGATAGTAGCCTGATGTCTGGGTGGTGATGTGCCGCAAGGGGGAACTGTGCTTCCACTTGGGAAAACCAGGCCCTTGAGCTTTTCGCCCGGAAGACTGGAAGGCGGTGCTGGGGCCCTATGTTGCGCTTTTGGACTCCCAGGAGACTAGGGAGAAGGAAGTGACGTCAACAACGCTCTTTGGATGTTGATTGGTGGAGTCGCTGATGACGGTATCTGCTGAGATACCGTCATCTGCTAAGATACGTTCATTCACACCTACGTCACTTCCTTCTCCCTAGTCTCCTGGGAGTCCAAAAAGCGCAA
The DNA here is from genome assembly GCA_037355805.1 of Ixodes ricinus. Taxonomy (NCBI): domain Eukaryota; kingdom Metazoa; phylum Arthropoda; class Arachnida; order Ixodida; family Ixodidae; genus Ixodes; species Ixodes ricinus. The sequence goes on from JAZHYW010005737.1 coordinate 22,104, forward strand.
CATAGCACCCCTGGATGGTGGTGGTCATGGCTACGTCGTCGGTGGGGTTGGCTGCACTCCGGTCCATGATAGACGGACGTCCGGGTCAGCAATTTGTCGGCGGTATGTTCGAATGCGCCGGAGAAGAATTATACATCCGGGTCGGAGCTTAAACAAAATGAATCTCGTGCTTTTATTCTCGCGGCTTCCGAGGTCACGCGCTAGCTTGAGCTGGAGCGCTCACCGGGCTCGGCGGGGTGGAACATCTGTTATGGTCGAGAGGCACAGCGAGTCTGGTGTTTTCTACAACCCGTGTAGTTGTGGCCTATGGCGCTACTGCAACTTCATTCTCACCCGTAGGGGCTCTTGCCCTTCTGCCTAGCCTCGCGAGTCACCCAATGCACCTTGCATCGCAAATAAAGACTCTCCTTATTAATATTATTCTAGAGTAAAAAGGGCCGCATACTCTCTCCTTCCAAAGAAATGCGTCGCTCGTGGTTCTTGCGCGAAGTCTTTTGCTGTCGGCACCAGAAGTTCACCATGTGGTAGGACACCAGCTTGAGGAATGTCATAGTCACCAAGCACATCACCATCCCGGCGGCCACTGAAAAAATCAAAGGTTAATAATCTTATAATTTCATGGTTTGTTTTTGCGCTTTGGTTGAAACATTCCAGGAGCACGGAGGAGGTAAAACAGCGCTAAAAAGACGAAGAAAACGAGACGCTGCGCTGTGAACCGAATAATTATTAAAAAAAAAAAAGATGTGAAAATAAAAGAAACGAGAAGCGAACCGAAGAAACTAAAACACGCACGAAACCACACTCACCCTGCTCATCAAAAACCATTGTCATCTGTACGCGCTAATACTTGCTTATAAAACCCACCTCTTCACCTAAAACATTCAAAGAGACATCATTCAGAGATTGAAACGGTTGAGGAAAGAGAGGTGGAGAAGGGGGGGGTTGGGTGGTGGACAGGCTGGAACTGAGGGAGTGGGCCGCTCACAAGAGCTACGCGGGCCGCGTGTTTGAGACCCCTGCTTTAGGACAACTGGGAAGTGGTCGCCTCCGTGGTCACCGGCCCACTCGTCAAAATCCTACTCGTCGCCGGGAAACTTGTCACATAACTGGTGGTCGCACCGGCCTTATAGACCTAGGTCATTTCGCCATAGGAACATTCGGCACGGAGGTCCGTTCGTCACCGAAACACTGGTCGCAAAGTCATCTGTCTTGGTGGGAACATAGTCAACCTTGCCTTTCGCAAGAGAAACGCAACGCCCGGAATTAATCCTTCAATGTTTTTACTAACAAAATGAATTTCAACCGGACTTAGAAATATCGCGGCAAGACTCGGCTCAGGAAAGGAGTTTGAAGCTGAGGTGCACTCAACGTACGGGACTTCCAAGGTGTAGTACCAGGAATTTTCGTGCCAGTGTACAAAGACATTTCGCACACGGATAGTAGACAATGCAGTTCTGCATTTATTAGGCATGTTGTGATAAGAAGTACTGCAAAGCAATCAATAACTTTTCATGATACCGTTAGTATTGTGGCTGTTAGTAGTACCCATACTTATTTTGAGAACCCAACAGACCGCTCTACTGAACTACAAATACGACAGCAGTAGAAAAAAAAACGAACACACAATCAGATTTTTTTTTTATAAGCAGGAAAGTGATAGTGTGCCGTTAGTTTACTTGTCGTTTTTCCACTTGCTTCCTCAACTAGATTTTGCGGTGTATTCTTTCCCACTAAGAAAAATAAAGCAAAATTCCGCATAAATTTAACTTGATACCGGATGCTTCTTGCTATTAAAATCGTTTTCGCAATCAGCACACTCTGAAATAAAAAAAACAAAAAAACTTGTGGGACGTTTAAGAACGCGATAGCGTTTTCGCGCCCCGTTGGCGAGGCCTTCTCATATAAACTTGCGCTCGTGCTGAAGTCGTGCAGTGTTGTACGGAACGACGTTCCAAGGAACGGCGTTCCTGGAACGCGTTCCTTTTAGGAGGAACGAAGGAACGCCGCCGTTCCATTTTACATCGGTGGAACTGGAACGGGAACTCGTTACATTTTTTACTGAAACAGAAAAAGGAACGGCGTTCCTTTTTCTTGTCCAGTTGGGTAATTTTTATTTTATTTGTAACAGGAAAATTTTAAAAAGTATAAAAACTATATCTTCACGAACATAATGTTTTTAACTTGTTAACGAATTGGCTACTTATCTTAGGGCTTATTTTGTGTGGTCCTCGCTTGGTGACAGTCGGGTGCAAGATAGCTAGTGCTCATTGATTATTTTTTGAGTGCCCGAGACTGCAGTACAAAAAGCAAACCTTATAGTCGCAAGAAAAGACACAAAAAGAGGGACGTTTCAAACTCAGCTACTTTCTTTGCCCCCCCCCCCCCCCTTCCACGAATCCTCATACCCACAAATCCAAGGCCGACTAAGGACATTTCTCAACTTCTATAAACAGACCTACAGTTACAACAAAATCACAGGCTACTAGACATCGAACGCACCCTTGTATCCTGAACATTGATCACTTAAAAGATGCACAAAAAATTAACCTTGATTCCTTCTCAACTTGTCCCGCGTCTTCAAACTGAACAACGAATCCAACCTTTACCAAGAAGAACTGGTAGTTTCCAAGACTGACCTTCCAAAAGCCCTACCCTCTCCTTCACTTGCTCGTCTTGCGGACAGCAACATCGAGAAACAACTGTTGTTAAGTTTTAACAAGGAACTTTGTTAGATTGAAACGTGTGAAATTGTTCTAAAACGCTCGTGCCATGTGGGGTACCAATACATTTGGCTCGTCTGAATCGTTCATCACAAATATGAATATGGTTAAAAGCTGAGGTTTTTAAACTTCAATATATCAGCAAATAACACCTCGATTCCGCTTGTTTTCTTCTTCTGGTGCCTTTCCATCACGGCATATAAATTTGTATGTACCCATTTGATGGGATAGATAAAAAAAGCTTTGCTTGATCTAACTAAATTTGGTAATCAGCAAAATACAGAAGTAACGTATATGTACCGATGCGTCCCATTTTTTAACTGTAACGGGCACGAGTTCCTTTTACACCGATGGAACTTGTAATGGGAACGCCTTCCAAAAATCAGAAGGAACGAGGAACGAGCTTCCGTTCCATTTTGAGGAACGTGTATAACACTAA
>JAZHYW010005739.1:0-47478 GCA_037355805.1 Ixodes ricinus
ATAGAGTAACACAGTAAACGAAAAGAGTGGCCACTCGAGCCGATTCGCGGCCCAGGAGCTAGGGACTACGACGACCGTTCAGTGGCACTGCAGTCACACACTTAATTTAGACATTTAGCATATTTTCACCCTTGATAAATAACTCTACTCTATAAACCTAATATTTCAAAATAATAGCAGCTCGAAATACTTTTAAAAACAATTTGAACAGCTGCGGCTTTGGCTGCGGCGCAGTGGATGGCTTTGGGGCCGTTGACTCGGCGGACGGTCTTTCCGGTAACGTCGCGCGATGGCTCTTGCGGGCTTCTCGTCATTCTTCCGTAGTTAGAGAGGTGAGTTAATTTAGTGACACCGCATATTTGCTTTGCTTTTTGGCTAAGTTGGGCGCCCGGAGCTAAAGCGCGAGCTAATTGCTCTGGATGAAGCCTCGGCAGTTGCACGTGCGCCCGTGCAGCTAGAGCGCCAGTCAAGGCACTCTAGTTATACTCGATTTCATACCTCATGTGCATCGCTGTCAATGCTAGTGGCGCGAGCGCGTGGCCTTCGCGCCAACAGCTTTGTACAGCGTTGTACCTGGCGCCATGTATGAAGCAGGGTGCAGGTAGCCTTCATGCGCGCTTTGCTTAGGGCGAGGCGGCGAGGCCATCCTAAGCAAAGCGCGCTCACGAGGAAAATACAAAGAAATGGGGTGTGACAATACCGTGGAGGCTTTTCTTTATCACCACTCTTTATCGTCGCTTCAACAATTTTAGTTTCCAAATTGCTATGAAATGAAGACACGAAATTTGCGTAATCTCAAATTGACTTGTGCTCTTCTCGTTTCCCAGCTGATGCCGCCAGGATGTTTGGCTACGGCAGCTACTATTGTGTAGCCTGGTGCGGAAGCAATGGAAGAACGCGCAAAGCCAGGAACAAAGTTCTTCTGAGTTTCACGAGACGACAGGTTGTTGGTGATTTTAATTTTTGCACTCCAGAATGTCGTGCACGGTTTTTAAAAATGTTTTGAATGATTCGATTCTGCGGGCATGTCCGTTTCGTAAATAGGAACTTGGATGAAGTTCGCTTTCCTGGTGTACAGCTTGAAAAGTTCGGTGGGTAGAACTTCATTCTGCTGATGTGTTTGAGCTTTTATGTTGCATTTCATAAGATATCTGCAAGAGTGATATTAATTTTATCGGGATTTTATTGGGCCGTGCAGGCTGCACACTAGTCATTTGTGGGATTATTTGCAGCAAGTAGGTTGCTTTCTACCTCTAGTGGTCTATTGTAGTGACTGCTTTTATAGATGGTCATGCATTTCCTATTGTGGTCATGTTGAATGTGTAAGTTTCCATTTTGATCCTTGTTAATACTCTCTTAGGTCACTCATCTTGGATGCAACTTCCTTTCCTTTTGGACATTGTTTCTGCTTTACACATATGTGAAGCGTGAAAGAGATTGGGACCAGGGTGTCTACCTACCTGGCAAGCCCTGAAATTCTCAGGGAGCCCAGGATCCCATCTGGAAGAAGTCAGGGAATTATCAAGGAGACTGCCAAAAGGTTGGCTAAATCAGGGAAAGTGACCAGTGGAAGTGGCATAGCATAGTGTTGCATAACCAATCCCGGCTATCAGGTGTCGCCACGGCTCTGCTGAATAGCATTGCCCAAAATGTGAAATTTTTCGAAGGAAGGAACACCCAGGGAAGTTTATCAGAAATAGTCAAGGAAAACGTGGAAAAATTATGGACTTTGGAAGAAGTCATTTGGTAGACACCCTGTAGATGTACTTAATTAGGCAGTGCAGATTGCATGCCAAGCCTTGGTGGAATCATTTGTGATGAGTGGGTCGCAGGTACACCGGGCACCAGTCTGCTTGTAGCAGTCTTTTGTCAGCCATTTCTTGTGCTTTTTATGGTAGTGGTCATGTTAAAACTTACATGGTAAATATGACATGTTAAGCGTGACATGAACGTAAGCCTGCATTAGTCCGTGGGTTGGTTTTTCAGTTCTTGTTATTTTGGTCATTTTTGTTACTTAAATCGGCAGGAGAAAAGTATGTTTAATTCTGCAGTGCAGGTTGTGTTAGGGTTATTTAATGACTATGTCACAAACTAAGTAGGTCTATGCTAGTGGCAATCTCGTTTAGGACATTTACTTGTCTGTTTTTTTCTTATTGTGGTCATCGTGCATCTCAGAATTCTTCTGCTGAACTTTTTTATTTGCATACAAATTGCATTGGATCAACGAGCTTTGATACTGCATGGCCAGTTTTTTTAGCATTTGTTGCTGATGATGCATGTGTTATGTGTGTGTGTGCCTTCCATAAAACTTGCTTGGGAATACAAAACAGGATTTCAATCCAATTGCAGTTGTAGTTCCAGTTGTTTGATAAGATTTTCGTGCATGCCATATTATGCTTATCGTTTGTTTGTAGGATGTACTGTTTGTGAATCCTTGACACACGTTGCTTGTGTTTTGTAGTTTTTGTAATTATATACAGAGGCACAAACTGCCCATCATATTTTTTGTTGCAAAAATAAACTTTGTTGATTACTCCTGGTGGTGTTCTTCTGGGCAGCACAATCCTACATGGGTTTCCTGGCTTGTAAAGTCAGTGTTAACTGTATATATGATTGTCCATTAGTTGTCCGCATTAGGATTCACACATACGTGTGAAGTAATTATAGCTGAAATCTGGCATGCGGGAATAGTAGGAAAAACATAACTCGCGGCAAACTAGATGGCGCAGGCTACCGCCGAACACACTACGCCAAACTAAATATCTATCCATCTGGTAAGCTTTTTTTTTGTGACTTTATTTATTCAGTTGGGGACTACGACGGCCGCTGGCTACGCTCCTGCTAGCTAAATGGGCCGCTGGGGCCTATGGAAGTGTCCGCTCTTTACCTTGTGTAGATTACTCTATGCCCTGGCTTTCTGTGTGGAAGGCACGCGCGATAACCGTTAGGCCACGAGCGCGCTGCCTGCTTAGTCAGCTGCGCTCGCGGCAATATGCGTGTTTACCGTGAGCAGCTCTTGCGCTCGCTCGTCCAACTCGAGCTGTAGGTAGACCCTAGAGAGGTCCAGAACTGTAAACACGGTTCCACCAGCCAGGGTCGTAAAGATGTCCTCAGGAAGTGGTAAAGGATAGTGGTCCACTTCAATGGCCTGGTTCACCGTTACTCTGTAGTCCCCACATATCCTTATTTCTTTGCCACCACTTTTCGGCACGATTACTAGAGGCGTGGCCCACGTACTGTGCCTGACCCGGTAAATGACAGCAGCTTTTTCTAAGTCTGCCAATTCTTTTCCCACCTGCTCGCGCAAAGCATATATGGAACTGGTCTCGCCTTACAAAAACGGGATTTGCGTCGGCTTTTAACCTAAGGCTACCTTTGAAGCCCTTGATAGCTCCATACCCGGTTTCAAACACGACAGCATACTGCTCTTTTAGGCATTTTTCTGCCTTCTCTGTTTCCGTATTTCTTACCACTTTGTATGAGAGGACAAGTATAAACTTGTCCTCTCATACAAAACCGCGTTAAACAACCCAGATAGCACTCTCCTTTCTCTTTCCTTTGTACACTCAAAGAGTACTTCATATGCCGTCCGTCATGCAGGTGCCTGGAGTCTCCCGCGCTCCACGACAAACTACGGGAACCAGAATCTTCTATTCCAGCTTCCCAAAGTAATAAATAGTATGGTATCATTCGGTATCTAACTTGAGAATGTGTCAAATAAATTCATACGTTATCTCTTTGTCTTTCCAAGGTAATTCTAATAGATTTGTTATGAGCGCAAAATATTGTTCTTTTATTGCTTTTTTATATTGCTGTAAATAAATTTCGCTGCTGTTGCTGCTAGGGGAAAACGGGGCTCTGTCAAGCAGTTTTTGTACTGCTTTTTTCCCCTCCTTCCTCTACGCTTGTGTGAAAAGAAATCAATGAACTTGAACTTGAATTTGGTGCTCAGGCGCACTCATCCCCTAAGGGACGCAGCGAGGGGCTTCACGGCCTCGCTAGCAAACAGGTGGGCGGGTCCATTTCGTGTTGGCAGAAAGCTGTCCACGCTGACATACACGCTGATTCACTGCTTCAGGGGTGAGTACAAAGGACCAACTCATGTCGCCGATCTAGAACGATTCCACAGCCAAGATGAAGATTTGTCGCAGGATCAAACTGATATTGGCGATAGCGTCGTTCAGGATGCCCTCTCACCGCCATAGCGGTGGTACAACCAGTAGCCAGTCTTGGGTAAGTTACTTTAAAAAGTAATTCGTTACAGTTACAGTTACTTTCAGAAAAAAGTAGCAAGGTTACCGTTACAGTTACCGCAACAAAAGAGTAACTCGTTACAGTTACAGTTACGTTTAAAAAGTAACGACGTTACTTTTCAGTTACTTTTTCTATAACACGAAAAATTTAGAAAAAACTAGAAAACGCCGCTCACCAAGTTTTATTGCATAAAATTAAAAAGTACGCTTTTTATTTCATATTGTAACTTAGCAGCAGTTGCTTCTCGAAATTAGTGTCTGAATGTTTTCCTCGTTTGATGGCGAACACGTCCCTGCCCTTGCTGAACAGACCCTCGCGCAACCAGAGCAACGAGCGAAACCCCGCGCAAACAGCAGTAAATTTTGCCTCGACTGTTAACACCACGCCGGAGTAGTGGTGCAAATCAAAATACCACACATGCGCAGTGCGGATTAGTGGTGATAATCAAAATACGACACATTCACAATGCCCTCTGTGTGCATTGTTATTTCACGGTTGACATACCCGATTAAAAAGCGTTTGCGAAAAAAAAAGAAAAAAACAGCCGCAACATAGTTAGTGTTTCAAAATACTAAGATGTAAGTGTTCAGTCACAAAGTACAAGCGCGTGCGTAAATATAACTAGATTTTTTTTTCATCGCATCTACATGTGGCTATATTCGGGTCATGACTCGCGAGAAAGAAAGCATTTACAAGTTTGTGCAATGCCAACTTAACACTCGAAACGTTGGAAGAGACCATTTGAAAAGTGCAAGGAATAGCTAGATTGTGCTCGTTCAATCATATATTATTCATAAAAACTGGAAAGTAACGACAAAAGTAACGTCGTTACTTTCATAGTTACATGAGAAAAAGTAATAGAACTACAGTTACAAGTTACATTTTCAAAAAGTAACTCGTTACAGTTACAAGTTACCAAAGAAGTAACGAAGTTACAGTAACTCGTTACTAGTAACGCGTTACTACCCAAGACTGCCAGTAGCGTATTTGACAGGGAATCGGAGAGCGACCATTTTGTTTCCTCTTCCTTTCTCGCGTTTTGGGGGTCGTCCTTCGTTGATTACTCATGAATCTGCTTTCCTGTTGAGAGAGGGGAAAGAGCTGCCTCGCCTGAGTCAGCTGTTAAATTTATTCTTAGAGGCCTAGGTCCAGGCGAGACATTTTTAGAGGCCTATGTCGAGGCCAGACAAGTGATTCGCTAATCGTATTCTTTTTTTATTTTAAAAAAAGACTGCCTCTAGACTCTACTGAACCCAGCGAGTCCGGACCAGCCCTGTACTTCAGCACGGTGCCCGGGCGACAACCTTCCCGGTCCACAGTGGTCACGGCTACGACGCGGCAGGGGCCACTGACTTTTCCTTCTCATGGACAGCCGAGAAGTGTTGGGGAAAGATGGACGCCTGCAGCTGCCGTCCAAACCCAGCTGAGGCCACTGACTACGCCATGGCTCGAAGCTTAAAGATGCTTCTACAGCGACACCAGCCTGTGCGCGTGACGCGCCTCCTCAAGACTGCCGTTGTGCGGACCTCTTCACGCGCTATTGAGCGGGGGAGTGTGGTCGCACCGATGGCGCCACCGTTCAGTGGCCACCGAGGGGAGCCCTCATGCGCGCAACACAACGCGCAACGCACCACGTGCGCGAACTACAATGAACAAGGAGGCGTGGCCCGGGCAATAAAAGACAGCCAGCTCAGGTGGCATGGGGGCTTCTGAACCGAGGGCGGCCATGGGCAGTCGCACTCCGACTTCTTTGACGTCGAACTAACCGTCCCGTCCTTCTAACATTGTTTGTTCTTTTCGAAATCCTGGCTCCATGTTGTTCCTCTGGCTTGGTGCATGCAGCGAGGCAACTTTCCCACCATGTTAAAATTCCTGCGTTCCCTATGTGTATTGTGCTTAGTGTCCCGCGTTGAATCAATTGCATATTGTCAGTGGTATCATTCTCATTTGTTATCTGACCTGTGTGAAGATGCCGAAGTTTTTATGTTCTTTGATTTATGCCTGGTGGGGTTTTTGGGTCTCAGTTATTGTTTAGCGTCATAATTAGCTAAATATTGAATTTAAAGATAAATTATATTTATTCATGCACCTAAAGGCCCGTTCACACACTGACGTTTGGCTACAACCGACTGGGACAAGACAAGTTTTTAATCCTTTTGTGACGGCTCACGACCGGCTCCGCAGCAGCGCATCGGGTCGTAAGCCTTCGCAAAAGGCTTAAAAACCGGTATTGTCTTCGTTCGTATGTAGTGGGTTGCAACTTGCAAGTGCGTGAACGGGCCTTTAGATTATTTTTTCTGCTATATTTGTTTTTATTTATAAGCTTATCTAGGAATATATTTATTTATTTACTTATTTATGTTTCGGCCCTCGAGACAGCGACAGATCCCCAATCCGGCGTTTTTGCCAAAAAGTATGTAGACCTCTGGTATAGAATATAGTCAAACTCCCTAATAAGTTGCATTTAATCGTAGCGTTATGACGTCACAAAAAAGGACGCACGGGCTGAAGTGCAAATTTGGTTGCGTAGCAAAAACGAATATTACTGTTAACGTAGGAGCTTGGTCGAGTTGGTTGCTCATATTCAAACACACTACAGCGCACTACTGCAAAAGCACACTCACTCCTTACACTTTTCCTTTCTTTTTCGTATGTGAGGAGTCAGTGTACGGTGTGAGTACTTTTGCGGTAGTCCGCTGTAGTTTGCGTGAATATCACTGGTGAGCTTTACATTTTAGTATAGTTGTGGGAAGCAAAGGTCATAAGCTTCCAATTTTAGCTCGTGGTCATTGCATCGCATATTCGTATTTGCATCAGACTGAAAGATCACTTTGTTCTTTCTCTCTCGGGTTCCTACCGAGGTTCCAACCGAACGGTAAATCCATCCGTGCTGTCATGATAGCTTCACGGACAAGTCAGGCTATGACATAGAATGGTTTCCACGACATCCGCCAGCTGAAGCTACCCTCTGATTATGCATTACCGAGGCACGAACACTTAGTTCTTTCCGCCAAGACACTACCCTGTCCAAATAGCTTCACGATCTTAGAATGTTTGGGAGCAGACTGCGGGTGTTCACTGTTCACCACTTCATCTTACGTTGCCGCGCAGAACAGGTGACGGTATTTGCGATGGCGTGGTTCCGGTTCATACCGGAATGCGAGAGTCTAAATTTCGTTCCAATGGTCCGTTGAAGCTTTCTCGTCGAATCTTCGAGAGGCCTCGGAGGAAGCTTGGTTCGGTATTTCCTTAACGCGGCAGCCCCCGTTTCCGCGTAACCGATGAACAGATTACCTGAAGCCTCGTGCACGTCAACGAGGGCGAGAGCGAAGCCGCCTAAATTACTTACCGTTTTTTCGACAGCCGATTAAGTCGGCCACCGACGTCGACCTTGGCGCCGCCGATTCCCGTCGCCATAAGTGACCATTTCTCTCCCGTTGTCTTTTTCCTGGTGCAAATGCTCGGGCGGGATTTTGCTTGTTGTCGCACCTGCGCGAAAGAGGCAGGCATCGTGGCTGTGCAGCCGGAACGCGTAGGAACAGAGAAAAGCAACCGTCGCTGGCAGAGCCTTCTTGACTCTAGCATTCTTTGGGAAAGCGGATACCACATAAGGCTGGCATAACGATTTCGTTCTAGTAGAAAATTATCTAAAGGTTCTTTCTCGAGGCTCGTTATCTCGGCACGGTAAGGCGGAGCATTTGCGCTTTGTGAAGTCCGTCGAAGTTTCGGTGGTTCGGATCGAAAGGGGCATCGGTGAAAAATCCAGTCGTCGCTATTTTTACTAAGTACTAGTCTGGTCATCGCGTCGCGCACGAGCGAGTTGTCCCGAGACCGAAGAGACGCCGCACCGGCTCGAGCTGCCATGGCGTGCGACCGGAACCCCGTGGTGAAATGTGCCGCCAAAAGCGAGCGCGGTGCGAAGAAGTCATCTCCCCTGTACGTGATACACAAGCCACGTGAGTCGTTCCTCAGCAGTTCCGAGCCGACGACCAACTACAAGGGCGTGGTCAGCTTCTGCGTCGTCGTCCTGGTGAGTGGAACAATAGCTCGACACGCGACCAAGTCCGGTCCATGGTACGCCGACCCAAAGCGCTGAGGAATGACCCAGAGTTAGTTTCCCATTCGAGCAAACACAACGAGGACCCTGGAGTAAGAAATTACCCTAGACTGAAAGCGATCACTCTTGCTTCTTTCCAAGTAGTGGCGACCTCTGCAGCGGCGTGGCACGATAGTTCTTGGAGAAGCATAGCGAAGCTGCAGTGAAATATCGCCCCAAGCGTCGCCGTTAAGTGCCTGTGCCGGACTACGTCTTCATTTAGCCAATTTCATCCTGGTTTTAATTTGACGCAGCAATTGATTGCTTTATTTCGAAATCACATTTCGGTAAAGGCACCCCTTGTGGCTAAAATTATTCTCAACTGGTTCTTGAGTTCCTCACTCCGGTAGCCTACCATTTAGTTAGGAGCCTCAAAACAAGTATAGCAACAACTGCAATGTAATGAGCATGAAGGCGCCAAATGTCCCAAGACATTATTTATTTATTTATTTATGTATACCATCAGCCCTTTTTAGAGTTAATACAGGGGAGGGGAAGTAATACATCAAGAAAACGTGAAATGTCATCACTCAGGCCTAAACAAAATATAAAAATACGATACATAGTTATTTTTTTAAGTCACAAAACAGAACACAAGATAAGACCGAATAATTACTGACACAAGAAAACGAACCTTTCAATCAGTCGCACACATAACCAGATAGTTTATACTCTCCATAAGTTCACTGAAAGATAAGGGTAATACGGGAGAATCATACGCCATTCCTGAATGTCCATAGAAAAAAAAATCTATAGCAATATTTTTTTACAGATGGAATAGGCATGTACACGCTGTGACGATGTCTTGAGGATTCAGCGCTACTTATTTCAAAGAAGTCAGTTTTATTGATACTTATGCACTTGTGAATAATTTGAAAAGAAATTTCAAGCTTTCGTACTTTGTTCTTGACTCAAGGGTCGGAAGACAGGCGAGTGCACATAGTTGTATAAGGGAATCAACGCGGCTACATTAATTAAAAACAAAAACAAACTGTGAGCGAGTTGTTGGATTCTTTTTAGCTTACAAAAATTAGAAACAGTATATGGATCCGAAGTAATTTTAGCATACTTGATGACAGGTCTTACCAATGTCTTATAAGCCTGCTTTTTTTATTTCAGCAGTCGCTTTAGCAGGGTTGCGTCTGAGGCCCCACAGTGCTTTTTTTTTTAGCTTTGTTGCATACGTTGCTAAAATGGGTATTCCATATTAAGTCAGAAGTAGATATCGCACTTATATACACGAACTCATCTGCGTTACGTCACGGCGCGGTGGTGGCGCGTCGGGCGCACTGCTCTGGGGCTGTGGGTGGAAGCCCCCACGAGCCCTGCAGGAAAGGAACCTCACAAAAACTTACCTCCTCGTCAGAGCACCGCGACTGGGGCTGTACCAAAAGAGTCGAGAAGGGTTTGAAGATCAGTTTTCATGTGCTTGATTCATCCGAGGACTTGAATATGTGCCGTGAAAATGGAAAACCAGACGCCGTGGGACCACGATTGCTTGGGCGGGAAGCACTTTGGGTCGAATTCACGGATACTTGTGGTCATCAGGTTTATTTGTTTTGTTCCAACATGAACGCCGGAAAACCGTCAAGTTTACGGAGCACCTGCGGACTACGTTCAGTGAGTCTTCAAGTTCAAACGGCCGCCTGATCGTTCCAACTGTCGTCTACTCTTTCAAACGCTTCTGCTTGTCGTCTGCTCTTTTAGACGACACCGGCCCGTAGACCAAATGTTGGCCCGGTACTTGCGATAACAAGTGCAGGCCTCAAAGACTTCAGTTTGAAGGTTGGTAAGAAGGCTTGATGTAAACAGTAGATACAAGATGTTGACCATTGTCACCAGTGGCCATTGCCGAGTTGTTATGCCTGATTCACTTGGTCCGATTCTGCTTAAGATTTTCAGTATCGACGTCGACCATCTCAGCTTTGGTTCACACTTTTGCAGCCTCAGCGACGTCGCTACTGAAAAATGCGAGCGAAATCTCATCACGCGAAACAGGCTTTAGCGTACATTCTGCGGCGTCCACGCGGAATGAATCCCCGCATGTCCCATTATAATCGCGAGGTTTTGCGGTGTAACGAGCCTCGGTACTTTTGCTGAGGCCTCTCAAGTAGTCAGGCATAGCCAGGAAGACGTAGAATCAACAATTCGAACGCGAAAAAGGGCAGGGGGACTCACACCGACGCTGACAACATCGCACTTCAATGGTTTGTTTATGGGCGACGGCGAGCTTCTTGCCCACACTCCATCGCGCATGCGCGGCGCCGGTGGCGTCCGCTAGGGGCGCTCCGGTTTGTTTGTAAACATGAGTTGGTGTATAGTCCGTTGCAACCTTAGAACAAAGGGCGAGGGTAAGACGGGCCGGGGAGGAGGAAGCAGACGGAACGCTAAAGAGAGAAGGAGATTTCCCTCTCTCTTCTCCAGCGTTCCGTCTGCTTCCTCCTCCCCGGCCCGTCTTACCCTCGCCCTTCGTTCTTAGGTTGCAACGGACTATAGGTATCTATATTCTGTAACTCTTACAAGCTCGGCACCATTTATGTTATAATTATAGGTCAGCATATTTTTATTTCTAGTTAAAGACATGAAAACAGATTTTTGAGGATTTAGCATCATTTGCCATTTGGCACACCAGTTCCTAATTTTTTCGTAATTTACGGTTAAATTCGATTTAGTCATCTATTGCTTCGATTTTATTATAAAGCACACAATCGTCCGCAAAAATTATGATCTGAACTGACAAGTCGTTCGGCAGATCGTTTATAAAAATAAAAAAAATGAAAGGAAACCCAGAACACTTTCCTGAGGCACCCTTGAGACAACCCCCCCCCCTCCCCGCCCCCATTATGTTGTCTTCGTGAGGAAAAATAAGAGGAAAACTGCTTTGTAATGTCTGCATTTTTAAAGATGGCATTAATTTTTAATAGTAATTTTGAGTGAGATACTTTGTCGATGCTTTCGCCAAGTCTAGAAATCTTATATCAGTTTGGCCACGGCAATCCATTGCTTGAGAGAGATCATTAACGGTTTCAATAAGCTGAGTCGTCGTGGAAAGTCCCGCCTTTGCGGAAACCATGCTGCAATCGAAGTCATACTTTTCGAGATAAACCAATAAATACGTCCAGATCCATCATGTAGGCTGTCGCTGCTGGAAAAATTTCACAGTATCAGCGTGTTTCAACTGTGCCTTTCTGGTGGTTCTAGGATAACTTCTGAGAGGAACAGATTAGTGACGGCGTTTTACAACACCACATGAACTCGTCACTCAGCTCCAGACCGATTAGTGCGCTAAGTCGACTTCGTTAAACGTAAACAGTAAATTTGGCTACACCAGTCGTGCCGTACTGCGCCGCCTCTAGCCCTGTATGTAGCATTCCGGATCTCGTAGTTGGTTGCGGAGAGCGTCACGGGCTGACGGAAAGCGCCTCCAAAAATGACGTCACTTGTACCGAGGAAGGCTATTGATGGCGGAAGCGTTCCCTTTGGCCTTGTCCCACGCGGCATCCCATTCGAGGCTGTCCATGAATGGGCACCAAAATTTGCTCCGCCGTTGTTTTGTCATTAACACCAAGCAATAGAAATGCCTTAATTCAATTCAGTTCAATTTTATTTAAAATAATCACAGATCACACTGCACAAGCACATCTCGATCCGTAGCGTACTTGGCTAGCCTTGGATCCATTCCAAATGTACAAAAATAAATATTGCGGCGGCGCTTACCTGGCGCCCATGCATGTGGCTTACAAAAATATTAGGCACTGAAACATTGTTTCCAAATAAAATCTTTTAAGTGTACTTTTGAGCGTTTCGCTTTCTTTTATTGCGATGCATAAGGAATTCCATATTTTTGTTCCAGTATACTGTATCATTCTTTGAACATACAGATTACAAAACAATGGAATGTTAAAATTGTTGTCGAAAACGCTTCTAGTGACTCTTTCGATTGAGAGAAAATGCTTCATGGTAGTGGTGTATTTGTTGTCAAAATATTATGCATCATAACCACAGCTTTGTAATCTTGCACCAGGCGAAATGGCAATATCCGTTGGCTTTGAAATAATGCAGCGGAATGAGTATTATTTTTTTTGTGGTGGCTAATATTCTGATTGCTCGCTTTTGAAGTGATATAATTCATTGTATGTAGCTTTGGTAAGTAAAACCCCAGGATTCCTCAGAGTATTGGAGGTGAGTGTGGGAGATGCTAAAACATACCGAGCTTAAGTATTGATGTGTTTTAACTACTGTGTATATAGACTATCCTAGTTTTTTGCACAATTATTCTATATGCAGCTTCCAATTAAAAATACGAGTCAAGTATCTTTCCGAGATATTTAATACTTTCAACCCTTTGAATGTGTTTATTTCCTTATTTAATATCACTCACCCCAGTTAAAATATCCTTAGAGGGCGACAAGAAAGACAATGTATTTTGTCTTTTATAGGTTAAGAGCTAATTTATTGTCTAGGAACCATCTATTTGCTTAAGTTCGTGTGCATTTCAGATTGCAATAATTCGAGTGAGTTTCCAGAGACTAATAGAGCAACATCATTCGCATACAGTATCGTTGGTAGTTTGGTCGTAACATTAGCTAGATCATTTATATAAATAGAAAAGGGATCGGTTTTAGCGCCGAACTCTGCGGGACTCCTGTCAACACAAATTCACTATAGTCGGATGCAACCTGAGAACAATCTTTTAGCTCCACCCACAAGCGCATTGCGCCCATCTGAAGTGCCTCCGCCGTCGAGAAAGTAGTTCGCTAGCAACGTTGCTTTTTCTTCCTCCAGTAAACGTGTCTTAAACTACTACAATATTTATTTAATTCATTCAGGACGTTTAAATAAGTTAGAATACGTTTTTGTCAACGAAATAGCTGTTTAGTAAAGAAAGAAAGTCATGTCCAATGTACCGTCTTCCCAATTCATTTTCTGTCCAAGATACTGTCTAACATACCGTCTTCCAGCGCCTTCGATTGAGGGAAAGCGAAGCACTTATAGTTCCTGCAAAAATAAATATTTAGTGATTTACTTAGTTTTGTGGGCTTTGCGCACGAAATGTGTGCCTTTATTTTGTTGGATGAATAGAAAACAAGAATAATTATACTTTTCGGGTTTTGACAAATCGGCACCCTCCCAAGTCATCGACACCACCACCGCGCCCCGCTCTCTGTGTCTTCCGTCACCTCTCAGCGGTGCTAAGCCTCGCGCCCGGTTCGAAATTTTCGTTGGCGATAGCGTCGCTGGATTCTCACGTTGTCGCGCAAAAACTGCTGCAAACGCAAGCCGATACCATTAAGATTTCATGGCGTAACCGCGGGTACGTAAAACACGGTGGAAAAAAGCAGAATAATTGTCACGAGAAACTAGCGTCGCGTTGCTAAGGCCAGCAGCCATGTTGAGCTTTTTTTTTTTTCAAAAGGATCGCGATTGGTCTACGGAATCGTGACGTCATGAAAACGATTGGCTGGCGTTTCTCGGCGTAGGAATACATTTTCCTCTGAGAGGCATTTCCGGTTTTTTCTTAGCTTGCAACCGACTATAGTTGAGAATTGCTCCTCTATACTATACGACCTGAGATCGGGACGATAAATAACTCTTAAAGTAGTCAAGTGAAAAGCCTCGAAAACCATGTCTTTGTAATTTCTCTATAAGTATGCCATGATCAACAGTATCAAAATCTTTTTTTATGTCATAAACTAGGCCGACAGCAATTTTATTGCTGTTTAATGCATTGTTAATGGATTGAATAATTGTTAAACCCCATTGTCCGTCAATTTGCCTTTTCGAAAATCACGTTGATTACCAGATAAAATATTATATTTAGACAGAAAGGTAACTACCCTTGTGGCTACAAGTTTTTCAAAGAGAGTGTTTATGCAGCTTCAAATCGATATTGGGCTGTAGATTGAAAATTGGTTGACGTCGTCATTCTTGTAAATCGGTATTATTCTTGCTATTTTTAGTAGTTCTGTGTGGGTACCAATGTAAAACTCTTGACTGTATATCTTTTCCAACGGTATGCTGAGGATATCGATATGGTCTTTACTTATGTTTACTGAAACATTATCATATCCACGAGTCTTGTCCCATGGCATCGTATATATCATTGACGTAATTTCTTCGCACGCAATATCTTGATAGCTGAATGTGTTACTAAGAAACTGTGGAAGCTGGTTTCTGATTGGTTCTGCGAGAGTTTCAGCCAGTTCTTGACCAATATTGCAAAAATACTGATTAAACTTCTCTATGAGGTCTGTATCATTATGACATCCAGTAGCCTCCAGTTCCGGCAGTACCAGATATTGTTTTTTAGCTTTATTATTAGAATTTATAATTAACCACATTTTCTTTGTATCTTACCCACATTTCTCTATCATATTGCAGTAGTACTTTTTTTCCTTAGTCTAATTAGAGCTATTGCCATATTTTGACATATTTTAAATTGGCCGATATAATATGTATTATTTCCATGTTGCTTCATCTTCATATACCAAAAGTTTTTCATTTTTATAATTTTCAATATTTTATGCGTCATCCATGGGCAGATAGGTTTTCTGTAGTATCCACTAGGTCCAATTGATGCTGATTCAATTACGCATTGACGGAGTATATTATGAAAACAACCATAGTTTCTTTTCCCATTCAGTATCAGTCATACCATTGAAATTTGCAGTGACTAACATACCCTGGAGAGTTTTATAATTTAGTTTGTTTTATACTACAGCTTAACCCGATATTGAGTCTTTAGCGTACGGATTCTAAGGCCAAAAGAGTTATAGGTGAATAGTCAGTGAAA
This sequence comes from Ixodes ricinus, assembly GCA_037355805.1. Taxonomy (NCBI): domain Eukaryota; kingdom Metazoa; phylum Arthropoda; class Arachnida; order Ixodida; family Ixodidae; genus Ixodes; species Ixodes ricinus. The sequence continues at coordinate 15,144 of JAZHYW010005739.1, forward strand.
TATACATCTAAAACGCCGTACATACCACCTTCCGTGCTAAAGTTACATAATATATTATCAAGAGCTGAAGCTGACTCAGCACCGAACCTAGTTAGATTGTTTATTAGGTTTGTGAAATTAAATGACTGTAGCAAGAATAAATATTCATTGTCTACTGTCTTTAGTATATCTATATTAAAATCACCACAAATGGTTACATGATTCTCTCGTGCCGTCATCTGTGAAACAAATTGCTTTTAGTTTTCCAAAAAAGAACCTACACATGAACCTGGAGTCCGATTTATTACCCCGACTATAATGTCCGAAATTTTGACGAAGATAATCTCATATTTACCACTTAATGTGCAAGTATATTCACTGCACTGAATGTTAACCCCGTTTTTATCAATAATGCAACCCCACCACCTCTTGTAGTTGGTGGTCTTTGTAAAAATATAAGTTGGTACACTCTTAGAAAAAAGGGTATGGATAGTTCTCCCTTAAAGGAGGAACGGTCTTGTAACCTATGTTCCTACAGAAAGGGAGAAACCTTCGCTCCTGAAGCAGGGGAGCAAATAGTTCCTCCGTCGCCTGCATCTCATTATGGCGGCCCTGAATCGAGAAAATCGAGCTCAATAAGGCTTAACAAAGACGCTACGTCTCTTGTACGGGACGAAAGGAGCAGCAAATAAAAGCGTATACGTAACACGAGCTTTCCGCGATCTGAGTTTATTTCCGAAGCCAGGTTCCCCCCGCAGGTACAGAAACTTGCGTTTCGAAAGCAGCTACTTAGTCTTCTCGCCCCCAGCACTGCGATGTTAAACGGAGACAACCGAGAACCAGTTACTTCGCGCACTTCACGTCCTACCTTTGCTGTTCCTCGAGTCACAATTCTTTCGCCAACCGCACATCACGGAGGAATGGCAAACCAATCCGCGAAACCAAAAGCCGCTCTCAAAAAACAAACTCGAAGCCGCTGTTTACCGCGTAGCGTGAAAGAAGGTTAAATCGCTTGCCACCAGATGGCAGGGTCAAACACAGTAATTGCAACCAGCATAGCTAGGCGGCGCTAGGTACCCGCCAATTCATGTTCTACAAAAAAAACAACATCTTGTTATTCTGCACAGGCTATCCTTGCGCTTTCGAATCCTCTACTATACACATCATTACGAATACTGCAAGCATCAGGTGAACATACAGTAACATACACACACATGGCACATACAAATCTCAACACAACAGCACACTAACCCGAACACTACACCCGAGCTCTGCGTTTCTGGCTTTTATACTGGTCGTTTTGAACGTACGGAATTTTTCGGTGACTCCATAAGCAATAAAAAATATTACCAGCATGTTGATCTTTTCCCAGCAATGTAATACCACTGAGGATATTTCGAATGACTCAGGGGATGAATCTCTTATTAAGAAGTAAACGCTCGATCATGCTGTAATTATTTGAAAGCCAATAAATCAAGCCGCTCCAATGCGGCTCGAAGTCATGAGTTTGTTTCCCCACACGGCACGTCGTAGCCGGTATTTCTATTGTAGTTTTTTTTTTTTTTTTTTTGTGCTGTTCGCGCACGGTTTCAATTGCCGTCTTGAATTAATCTCTGTAGAGTGGATATTCACTCAGCTGGAAGTGATGCTTCACGGGCAGAGAAATCGCTTTTCGATCAACTTGAATGCAGTCAAAGCCGCGAATTGCGGCAGGTGCTAAGTGTACGGAACTACACCGTGGCGAGCTCGAAAACTTCTAGCGCTCATCCCAGCGCGCCACTTGGAGGGCAGTTTCTCCAGGAACTGTAGTATATTTAACCAGCAAAATAAAGGGTAGCTTTTTTTCTTTTTCGATTTTACCTATTCTTTTTTAATGCTAAAATTCCACACTGTAAATATACGCACTTTCCGTCATGATTTCGTACTATTCAGTCCTTTCCACAGAGCGCAATCGCTCTCGGGGAGGAGACAACCGACAGTCCCATTGGCCACAGTACGATAGGAGCTTACTGTTCAGACCAGCGTTCCAACATGACTATCCGCACGTCGACCGATCGCACCTAATCCCTCAAGTGGTCTAAACTCTTTAATGTAAAGCGGAATGTCAACCTGCGACACCCCGCCCCCTCCGATCACGGCTCGGCCAGCGGCATCAATGCCCGACAGTTTACGTCATATCATATTGTTGTTACACCACTGATGCGCGAACACACGGTCACATCGGCGATAATTCCAGTCTTCTGTTCACAACGCACAACACTGCCATCACGATGTTGCTGCTATGTTGCTGACACGCAGAAATACAAAGCCACGTTGATTGCCGGTTGGCACTCGGCATCGGAAAACAAAACCGAACTCAGCAAGGAAGGCAGCCAGGCAGCCAGCAGCAAAACCTGCCGGTCTTGGACGCAGTTCCTGCGATTTCCATAACGTCGAAAACGTCGACACAGATACGCGTGGTTCCGCTACAGTAGTTCCGCGCGGGCTGGCGTGGGGTGGGCAGGGTGGGTTCCGCAATCCGGAGACGGCGATACAGTGGCTACAAGGAGAAGTGTGACGAGCGCCAAGCAGCTCCTATGGGAGGCCTTGAAGCCGCCAGGAAGGGATCCATGTGGGGGCGCTCGCGCTCACTTACACGTCGCCCGTCCCGCCGCTTGTCCAGCCGGAGGCCGTCGCTCGCTCCGTCCCCGCAGACGCCAGCCGCTTTGATCGCCTCTGGATGCCGAAGTTGAGCTCGCTTTTAAACTATTCAGCCCCCGTGCTGGCTATGTGTACTCATGCCTAGGAAGCAAAGCAGTTGTTTTGTGCCCGAGTGCACGACCGGTTACAAATCGTGCAAGAAGAAACTTTCTCTTTTTGGTGTGCCCAAGGATGAAAGCGTGTTCACTCAGTGGCAGCGTGCGATTCCCCGCGCTGACAAGCAGCTCGAGAAGCACTCCTCTGTGTGCGAACTTCACTTCCATGAAAGGTACGTCTCCAGGCACTTCGAACACGTGGTCAATGGAGAACTTGTTCGGATAGACAGAAGCAGACCTGTGTTGCTCCTCGGGGCTGTGCCTACACAGTTTCCGAACCCCCCAAGTATTTGTCAAAGCAACTGCCCCCGAAGAGAAAGTTGCCAGCAAGGACTGAGTGCCCAGCTCCTCCAAGGAAGAAGCGTGTGGAGGACGTTTGCCCCCCTGCAAGTGTCGACTTCGAAGAAGTTTCCTCCTGCACACTTTCATTTCAAGACCTGGCTTTGCCGTCTTGTGCGTGGGGGAAACACACTTTAAGTGTTTCACCCCTGACTGTTACATAGAGCGTATGCCAAACCGGACGAGATAAAAGCGTCCTGTTAGCAGACAAGTTGATTGTGTTTTCTCGAGAGGCGAACGGCGTGAGACAAGACGTGTTCATAAAAGGAGTGCGGCAGCTGGAGGGCATGTGTGATGATCCTGACCTCCTTCTAAGGAAGGTTGATGCCATGAAGATTTGTGTCGGTGCGGGAAGGGTCGACGAATTTCCATTTGTTGTGGGCAATGCGAAGTTCGTGATCTCGGATACCACCATTTCAAGCCTAAAGTGCCAAGGAGTGACCAGCGACTGCAAGCCATGTATTTCATGCAAGCATCTTAGAAAGGCCCTGCTGAACCGGCGATCTGCAAGGAAACTGCGTCATCACAACCAAGCAGCGCGTCTCTCAAGAAAAAGAGGACAAAAGCGCAGGCAGTTCGACGGCTAAAGGCCAAGCTATCACTGTACGAACAGACAATTCAAAAGCTCAAGAAGCAAAGTGAAGAACTAGAAGGTGTACTGGCAGACCGACTGAAAACTCTGCCACCCAAGCAAAGACTTGCTGTGATGCAGTGTTTTCATGCTGCACGACGCAAATCTGCAAAAGGAATGAAATACAATCCTGATTGGCTTCTGGAATGCATCATCATGAGAATGAAAAGCCCGAGGCTCTATGAGCATGTCAGAAGAGAGGGCATACTGATGCTTCCAAGCAGAACCTGCCTAAAGGTTTACATGCGCAGATACAAGAGTGGGTTTGGGTTCAACCCCGCCATCTTGGCAGGAATTGCAAGAAAAACAAAAGACATGGATGACTTCAAGTGTCATGGCGGTCTGGTCATTGACGAAATGAAATTATCCGAGTGCTTCAGCGTTGGCTCAGGGGGGAAATAGAAGGACTTGTGGACTTGGGGAAGTTCACAACTGAAAGTGACAAACATGTTCCTTGTGATCATGGTCTCGTCATCATGTTTCAGCCCCTGACAGGCTCGTGGCACCAGATCCTGGGTGTATTCGCTTCCAAGGGAAACGTGAAGGCCGTGCTTCTTTCGAAGATCATCATGGAGGTTGTATTGCTTGCGGAAAAAGCAGGGCTAAAGGTAGACTTCATCACGTCTGATGGAGCCTCATGGAACCGCTCGATGTGGAGACTATTCGGGATCTCGGGGTCATCAACCTCCATAAAGCCATGCGTGTCGCATCCTGTTGTGAAAGGAAGACACCTTTTTTTTATATCAGACTTTCCCCACTTGATGAAGTGTGCAAGGTAGGGCTGGGCGTCGATTAAAATTTTTAACCCGATTAATCGCCACCTTTAATCGATTAATTAATCGATTAATCGGTGTCGTTCATTTCCATGCAAATTTTATATTAAAATATTTTTTTATTTCTTTAGTATGTAGCAAAAAGCGCAATATACATTTTTATTTTAATTTTATTATGAATCAAACTCGATGTGCAGTTAAGAACATGTTCAAAGGCACTCACACTCACAGATTACTTCAGCCGCATGGGACAGTTCGCTGATATTCTTCAGCAAAAGCGACCATATTTGATTGCTTAAAGTAGTCTCTGCTCCGCCAAACGACGCTCAAACGGCTTTGAAGTGACAGGGACACATGTAACCTTCTGCAATTGTCAGGAGTTACAAATCTTGCACCCATAGATTGCTTTAAGCTAAATTTTGACCTAAAGTTTTCACTTCATACAGGTGGCTCGTCCACGACTGCGCTGTGAAAGCATAAAAATTTACTTTTTTTGGTTCGTCAAAATTTTACCGATTAACCGGTTAAATTAATTACTCGCGATTAAAGCATTAATCGATTAATCGGTAGGTTAATCGATCAATTGCCCAGCCCTAGTGCAAGGAATGGCTTTATCAAAGCTGGCTACAAGACACCTGAGGGTGCTGCTTATGTGGAGCACATCAGAATTGCACACAAGGAGGATAAATCTGCGACAACACTGAAAGTGATGCCAAAGATCACTGCATCTCATGTGAACCCAAACAACTTTGAGAAGATGAAGGTCAACCTTGCATTTCATCTATTCAGCGGGGAAGTCCTTCGTGGCCTTTTCTTCTACAAGAATGAGATAACCAGCAGCTGGAGTGATCCTGCACCAACACAAGCGTTCATACTCTTGATGGTGAAGCTAATTCAAGCAATGACAGCACGGACTCCATCGCAAGGACTAAAACCTGGTTCTTCACAAGAGAAAGACATCAAGGATGCTCTGGAGTACCTGAACAAGTGGGAAGCTTTCTGTGAACCTTCCAAGGCTGGATTCCTGTCTGCAAGCACTGCCGAGGGACTAAGAGTTACTTTGCAGGGTACTCTGGATCTCCTGAAGTATGTCAACGAGAAACTTGGTTTTAAATACTTGCTCACAAGCCGTCTCAGCCAAGATTGCATTGAGAAGTTGTTCGGCATCATTCGACAATTTTCAGGATGCAATGACCACCCCACGGCAACCCAGTTCCTGATCACAGTGAACTGTCTAAGCTTTTACGACTTGGTAAAAGCACCAAGCAGTGGCAACTGCGCGGGAGGGTCTCTGACGTCTCTGCTTGGTACCGAAACAAGGGCTGGTGGTGAAGTGGACAAATTGCTTGATAAAGGCAGGCTGGAAGAAGCATCAACAGCCTTGAAAAAATCAGCACTCGTCCCTGACCATGTGTATCCTGAGAAGACAAGCGACGCTCGACTCATCTTCTACGTTGCAGGGTATGTTGCGAGGAAAACAGTGCTGAAAACTGGATGCAACGACTGCTTTGATGATCTCCTGGTATCACCAGAGAAAGCCAACAAATACCTTGCAACGCTCACAAAGTTCTGCGACAATGGCGGGCTTCTTTACCCCTCAGAGAAGCTCTTTTCATTTGTGGAGGCCCTTGAGCTCACTTTTACCATGTGGTTTAGTTACAACGAACTGCACCAGGATAGTGTTGCTGACCTGACTTCTTGTCTGCAGAGGAGTCGCATCTCAGTTGGCTGCACGCAGCATTGTGCTGTTCTGACCAATCAAATCACGAAATTCAATCTTATCACTCGCCTACACTTCTTCACGAAGGGCTTGAACAAGGAAAAAGCGTCTCTGCGCGAGAAGAAGTAGTACATGAAGCTTCGGCATGTCACATAGACATTTCTACTGTGACTCAAATAACTTTTCGAAGTGTTTTTCATGATTTCCTTTTGCTTTATGTTGAGTTCGCACGGCGGTATTATTGCTTCAATAAAAAGTATGTTTTCATCTACTTTTGTGTTTACCTGACAAATAAAATAAAAACGAAATACCATAATTATAATTAATGCAGCCCCAGGTTAAAGTTTAAAAAAATAGGGGCAGACGCAACGCCGTTTCAATATTCATCGGACACTATCACTACAGTGGCTTACTATCACTACAAGGGCCTATTTTTTCACGTGCGCTCTAAGGCAAAGAATAGTGATCAGTGACTCTACTTATTAAAAATAGCAATGGGTGGCAAAATATTTGCAAATTTTACGTAGTCGAACACATTTCCCCATGTTCCTTGCCGTCGGAATGTGCCCCCAAGTCGTGATGTTTCACTAATACCTTTTGTTCAAAATTAGAAAAAGATAGTCCCGACGTTCAGTTTTAGTAACTATGTAAAAAACACTGCATTTCTATTATATGGTGAGACATACGGAAGCGTAATCACATAAAAAACCAGCATTACCAATGCTGCCTCTGCGCGCCGCTAACGTGTATCGGTGCCGCAGCGCCATCTACTTTTTTCCTGGCGAAGTGCCACGCCTGAGCGGGCGCGCTCGCCACACTTCTCCTTGTAGCCACTGTAACTAGGGGTGTCGCGAACCGGCCGAGGTTCGAGTTCGACCAGGTTCGACTTTTTCGAACTTTTAGTGGAAAATCCGACGAACCTTGTACTGAGGTTCGACTCGTGTGCGCATGCGCGACAAGCTGGCCAGTCGGCTTCGGATTGGATGGTGATGGCTACGGGACGAATTAAGGGCAGCGTTGATTGGTTATTTCAATTAACACAGTACTAAAACAAATAATTTATTAAGTTCTTCAGTGATTAGAATTGGTTTCTTTTAATTGCAACTGTTTATAAAATAAAATAACCATTTTGATAAAAAAAGTTTTCCAAACTTAGACATGCTTGTATCAAGGTCTGGCCACACTGTCCACAAAGTCGAACCGGTCGAATCTGGTGAAAAGTTCGAAGGTTCGTCGAACCGGTTCGACCGAGGCGAACCCCGAAAGTTCGACCTAAAAATCTGGTTCGACAAAAGTTCGCGACACCCCTAACTGTAACGGCGAGACCAGCGAGACGGCGATCTTACCCATTGTACGTATCTCTGCTGGCACTCGCTCCGGAACTTCGCTGTTTTTAGCGGCTTCATTTGCTCGTTTGATAAAATTAGTGATAAAAACATCAATGCAACCGAAATGTTCTGCACGTTTGGACTAGAAGACAGAATTAACGGTGGCCTTCGTTGTCGCTAAAGCTCAATCAACTCAACAACTTTTCTTAAACAACGTGTGCGACGTGCTCGAAAAACGAAACCGAAAGAATATAAGTCAGGAGGGCGAAAGCTTTCTCCCGTCTGCCTGGAGAAGGAGAAACACGTTTCGTTCCTCCCTTTTTATCGTGTCCGCTTGGGGGCGCGCCAGAAGAAGGGAGGAAGACGCGCCGTTGCTACTTTTTTCCTCCATTTTTTTCTTAGAGTGTAGCCGGGAAAGTTGAAATATTCGCTACCCTTGAGCCATGTTTCCGATAGGGCCACAACATTAAACTGAAACACATGTCCACCGAGTAAAGGACATAAATCATCCGCATTTTTGTTCAGACTACGTATATTGCAGTGCAAGAATGAAATTAAACCATTTTTATCAACTTTAATAATTTCTTGAATAGAAACCATGTGTTATGCCTTGTTTTAGACAACGTTTTTAAGTTTATACATTCGTGGGCAAGATCAGCTTCGTTGATCTTGCCCTGAATGTATGACCCGCGTGATGCTTGTTTAACCCGCATGCAGTTTCGAGAAAGCTGTTTTGAATGTGGGCACATGCCACCAGTGTAATCAGAGCAAGGACGCAACAATCGCGACGCAAGATCCGAATGCGCCTCCATCTGGCCGACCGCGCTCGTTCTGCTGAAATGTGAGCGTGGGACACTCGAGCACCGTTAGCTTGCTGAAATGCAAGACGCTGCTTTGTCGTCGCAAATCCTTTGCCCTTCGAGCGCCTGCGAAGCCGTTTCAACACTCGTCGTACCCTACGCAGCGCCTGTCAACAACCATTCGCGCAGCATCGCAACCTTCCGTCGTTGAGCTCTGGCGGTTCATCGTAGCGGGGGTTCATGTTCGGGGGGTTAATAAAATGCTCGCATTCAAGTCGTGCCGATGAACCACCGGCGCTCGCAGACTGCCAACAGGTGCCAGAAATGCTGCAATGCTGCGATGGCGGTGCACGGAGCACTGAAACGGCTCCGCAGGCGTTTGCGAGGCAAAGTATTCTCAACGACAAAGCAGCGTCCTGCGATATCAGCAAGCTAGTGGTGCTCGAGAGTCCCACGCTCACATTTCGGCAGAGCGAACGCGGTCGGCCAGATCGAGGCGCAGACGGCTCTCGTGCCGCGATGGCTACGTCGTTGCTCTGTCTGCACCGATGACATGTGCACTGACATTCGAAACAACTCTCTCGAGACTGCATGCGGGTGAAATAGACAAGTTTATAGCGTGATAGAGTGTTGTTACAACGTGTCAACTGTAGTACTCACCTCGACACGGGCGTAAGCACCAACGTAATGTCCTTCGACGCCCGCGTCGAGAACGACGAAATATACATTAAAAACACCTTTTAACACATGAAACAAATATCTAATTGCTTATTTGTGAGGTGCGTGCCACCTCAGGGTAGTCCTATGACCTCACTATTCTACGATTTCATCAAATGAGCAAGAACTCTTGCTAATATTGTTTTTTCTTTTAGAGATAATAAACTTGTTTGAGCTTCTTCGAGCCCAGAACCCCACCATGTGTTGTCATTGTGGTGCGCGGGTTGCTTATTAATAACAGAAATATAAACTGAACTTACATATGAAAAATATATTGCCCAGAATTAAGCTGCGCCGTAGATTTCGCAGCATGCTAATAACAGTTTTTTTTTCGCGAGGGTTGTGTACAGTCAGCAAAAACTGTGCCATTTCTTAAACCATATAATTATAAATGCCACAAAGATGCAAATTCCCAAAACTGAAGTACGAATACGCGAGTCTAACAGCTAACCCATAATTTTAAATTTCTTGTTGAAAAATTAAAGACGTTTACAAATCTCTGTAATGAGAAATTACAGCGCAGCTCTTGAGGAGGAGGAGGGAGTGTACGGAGGGGAGGGTATGCCCTCCTTCTTCTCCATACTCTCCTCCTCCTCCTCCTTCTCTCCCTTCCTCTTCCTCCTTCCTGCTTCTGCCGTTAATTGTCCCCTCGGAATTTTCTTGTAAATTTAGTGAAAATTTTCCTGCTAAATTTAGCGAGGAATTTTTCCCGCTAAATTTAGCGGAGAAACTTAACCCGCTAAACTAGCGGTAAAATTTTCCCGCTAAATTTAGCACAAAAATTTCCCTGCTAAATTTAGCGGGTTAAGCTTTTCCGCTAAATTCAATGGGAAAATTTGCCCACTAAATTTGGCGGGTTAAGTTTCCCCGCTAAATTTGGCGGGGAAATTGACGTCACGTGACCTCAACACAAATTCAATTTCCCGCTAAATTTAGCGGGGTGGATACGCTGACAACGACGCCGCGAAACGCGGAAACGGGCGCCTAAGAGCTGCGCTCTAAAACAAAACTCACAAAACACTGATCCCAGTGTTTTGTTGGTTTTGTAAGAAAATATTTTGTTATAAGTTGTCCCACTAAATTTAGCGCGGAAATTAAAGTCACGCTACCTCAACACCAATTCAGTTTCCCCGCTAAATTTAGCGAGAAAATGACATCACATGACTTCGTGTCACGTCACCCATGAACAAATTCAGTTTCTCCGCTAGATTTAGCGCGAAAATTGGCGTATCGTGACCTCAAAAACAATTCAGTACCCCGCTAAAATTAGCGGGGAATTGAATTGGTGTTAAGGTCACGTGATGTCAATTTTCCCGCTTAATTTAGCGTGGTTACGCACGACGCCGAGAAACACAAAAATATGCGCCTAAGAGCTGCGTTCTAAAAAATATTCACTGGACATCGTGCTCAGAAAGAAGTCGCGCTTTATTCTGCATTTCAATTTAAAAGTGTGGGTTACACGGCGTAAAACATGAGACCTTCATACTTCCCGTTTTTGGTCAACTTTTAGGATGGAAAGTTTCTTTGGAACTACAAAAACAAGCCTTCCTGCTTCTTTTTGTAGGAACTACAAAAACAAGCCACTCGGTATTGACAGTAGACGCTATGCGTATTTTAGGCCACTCGTTTCTTCGGTTACAGACACGTGACTACAGTCTCCAAACGGGTGATAAGCCAAAGCACGGCACCTGCCTGAAGGCCACTGCTTGGTAGGCCTTCAGGCACATATCATGCATTGCACTATCAACTTTGGGACGAACTCACAAAGGATCCGAGAGGGATCCAAAAGGATCCCTCTCGCTGTGTTCATTGTTGGGATGCCCCCTGAAGATAAGCTTTTCGTAACGCACCACCCTGCCGACCTTGAAGGACCCCTGATTTCTGACTCGTTCTATCTCTCTCTCTCTCTTTCCGCAAGAGCAAGCTGAAAGCCTGGTAGAAAGTGCGCACTCGCCGGTCCAATCAACCCTTTGCTATTTATCACTTGACTCCGTTGACTCCGCTCTCTGCGCGCGAATAGCGGCAGGAGCATGATCACGTGGTCAACGAATGTCGGATGACGCATAGCGGCTCCAAATCCCGGAATGCCGTCTTGCTGACCTAGTGTCGTGTGCTGCTTCCTGTGTGACTGCCGTGTATTTCGATAGTAAATTGTATATCATCCGCCACAACGTGTTCGAACTGTACCAAAGCTATCAGTGTTCAAAAAGTCCTACACGTATATCGGCAAGAAGAGATTTCTTCAAAGCCAGAGAAACTCTTGTGATGTGGTTCGGTTCGACAAATGATAGTTATGCCACATCATTACAATGCAATTAAATACAAAGGTGCAAGCGAGCTGGACAAGAATGATTAAAATAATCCCTGGAGAAGGGGAACAGGAGGGACAAAGGACCAACGAAAATCTCCAAACACAGCTAGGTGACTGGTGCGCGACCGAAGAAATCCGCCTGGTCTGGGTATCGAACCCGGGATCTCTCCATTTCCAGTGGAGCGCTCTACCAACCGAGCTAACCAGGGGTTAGACGTCAGTAGAGCAAACAGATTTTATCAGCTGCCACCAGTCTAACACCAACAAAGGATGAAAGGTTGGTAGAGCGCTCCACTGGAAATGAAGAGGTCCTGCGTTCGATACCCGGGACCTCTCCATTTGCAGTGGAGCAATACTGTTCTGATAGAAAGTACTGCTAACATCTGCTAAATTCCACCGGCTGGTTCGCGCATTGCTACAACAACACTTAGCAACATCGCATACCCTAATGCAGCCATTGAGGAAGTCTCGACCCCTGCACCACCTCTGCTTTCGAACCATATGGAGGCCCAAAACTTGCTCCGCAAAAATTTTAGGCTGATTTGTTCAAGTCACAGCGGGATCGTTTATGTAATCTACTGTAATCTTTTATCAGTGTTTTTGACTTCCATTCTAATTCAGTAACTCAGGCGTCCGCTGTGATGCATATAATTGAAACCGGGGACAACAGGCCCTTGCGCTGTCGTCCCTATCGTGTGTCATCTTCAGAACGCAAAATTATACAAAATAATGTCCGCGAAATGCTGCACCAAAACATCATCCAAGAATCATTAGGTCCCTGGTCATCACCGGTAAAACTGGTAAAAAACGGTAAAACTGGTAAAAAAGGAAGATAACACATGGAGATTTTGCGTTAATTACAGGCGTATGAACAAAATACCCCAAAAAGATGTTTGAAAGATGTGATGAAAAAATATGTGATGCAAAGACTTAGAGCGGTGGCTCACGCAACGTCAGGAGCTAATGACGTTTTAAGCGCGAGCCACCGCTCTACTAAGTCTTGCGTTTTGGCGCTACGTACCCTCTTTCCCGCATAGATGACACCCTCGACAGCCTAAATGACACCAACTATTTCTCTTCGATGGATATGCATTCCAGATATTGGAAAATCAGCGTAGACAAAAAAGATCGTGAAAAAACAGCATTCGTTACTCCGGATGGCCTTTATGAATTCCGCGTAATGCCTTTTGGGTTATGTAATGCCTCTGCTACATTTGAGAGGATGATGGACTCTTTGTTCCGAGGGTTGCGGAGGACAACGTTTTATGCTATTTAGACGATGTTATAATCTTTTCACCCACTTTTGATCGACACTTGTCTCACTTCGCAGTTGTTTTTGAATTTTTTTGTGGCGCAGGACTTCAACTGAATTCCAAGAAGTGCGTATTTGGGAACACCCAAATTAAGATCCTCGGTCACGTAGTCAGTCGTCATGGCATATCCCCTGATCCAGAAAAACTAATCGCAGTCTCCCAGTTTACGCCTCCAACCAATCAAAAGGCTTTGAGTCTTTTACTCGGGACGTGCTCCTACTTCCGACGTTTCATTCGTGGATTCGGTGAAATATCGACCCCTTTGCACCATCTCCTCAAAAAGGATGTTCCTTTCTACTTGTCCTCAACTCAGGAGCGTGCCTTTTATACTTTCAAGACTGCTTTTACACCAAAACCTGTTTTGGCTCACTTCAATCTCAAACTTGAAGTGGAAATGCACACCAATGGCAGTGGCGACGGTCTTGGGGCTGTCCTGATACAGAAACACACACTCCAATACATGTCGTTGCCTACGCAAGTTGTGCTTTGTCTCAACCTGAACTAAATTACGCATTCAAAGAAAAGGAATGTCTTGATAGAATTTGAACAATTGGTACATTTAAACCGTACATCTTTGGACGTCCATTTAAGGTTATTACAGATCGCCACGCATCATGCTGGTTATCGAACCTAAAAGATCCTTCAGGAAGGCCAGGACGTTGGGTCTTGAACTTCAGGGTTACGACGTATTCATATTTTATGCGTCTGGGAAACAAATACGACGCGGCTGATTGTCTCTCTCGGAGTCCCGTGTAGACCTATCAAGACCTATCACGCCGCAGTAAACATGCCCGTCTGTCAATAGTTTACAAGCTCTATCACCATGCATCGCTTCACGATTATTTTTTTCAAACACCCCATTATCTTTTCACGTCGCGATCATTCATTCAAAGTAGCGCGCATCACAAGCCACTCATCTGGTTATACACGATCAATCATACCACGAACCATAATCGGCTGGAACAACCTACTGGCTCACATTGCAACTGAACTAGCTATGCCTAACTTCCAAGAACTCGTGCGCAGTTATACTAATACTTAACATTATTTTTATTCCTTGTTTTTATATTGGCTTTGTATGTTTTGGGGATATTTTTTGTGTGTACTATGATATGTCTGCTTGCCCCCCCCCCCCCCCTATGTAATACCCTCCTACAGAGGGCATTTAGGTGTATTTGGAATAAATAAATTATTTAATATTCCAATCTCCCGATTTCTTTTTTCTCGTGAATGTAATTTCTCTCACATCAACGTTAGAATTTGCAGCAGAACAACGAAAAGACAAATACCTATGTCAAGTCCTTCAATGTCTCCGAAAACATTACAAGACACGTGAAGAAAGGCGCCTCGCCACTACCTACACAGTACAGAACGGGATATTATATCGTCGTAACTATGACCCCTACGGTCCGGTCCTTCTGTTTGCCGTTCTTAAACACCTCCGCACTGATATATTGCGTTCCTTGCATGACGATTCCACAGCTGGATACATGGAATTGTTCAAAACATACATGCGTATCCGAAACAATTTTTACTGGCAAAGTATGTACCGCGATATTTTCAAATTTGTCACATCATGTCTTCAGTGTCAACGCCAAAAACGACCCACCATCGCACCCGCCGGACTCTTGCATCCCCTTGAACCTCCTCATTACCCATTTGAACGTGTAGGAATTGATCTCCTCGGTCCCCTTCCTTGTTACCCGCTCAGGCAACCGCTAGATCGTTGTCGTGATGGAACACTTATCCCGCTATGTCGGGACTAGAGATGTAAAGGTGTTAAAAAAAAAAAATTCGGAAAAAAAGGTTTTTTGTGTTTTTTTCAAAGAGACAAAAGTCGAAAAATACCTTCAAAATTTCCAGCCACATTTTTGCTTCATAGTAACACTATTTTGAGCAGTCCTACTTTTGATTTGATTTTAGGAAAATAATAATGTGACTCAAATAAATAGCAGGCAATAATTGAAGTTGTCATTTTCAAATGTACAAGCTCTGTAACTCTTTGAAATGGCATTTATATAATTCGTTTCGTCGAAGTGGTAAATTTTCGGCGATTTTGACGATGTGTTTACGCGCACTTCAACATTTTCAAACTTCTTGCGTTGTGGAAATTGTCTACTGCAACCAATTATGAGCTATTTTTATTACTACAAACCATCACACGGAACCGTAAAAAAGTTGTAGCATCAAATCTTTTTTTTTATTTTTTGTTACATCAGAAGGCTGAACACACAGAAAAATATCACAATTTCCATTCACAGATTATGTTTTCACAATATTACATTTTGTGCAGTTCGGGTTTCGGTTTTGTTTTGCGAATACGAAGCATACTTCAGTGAAATTGCGGCCAGCAATCGCCATCGCCATTTTCATATGGCGTTGGTCTAAACCAACGTTACTCCCAGCCAACGTTACTAGAACTCTCAATTGGGAAACTCACCGTTGAAACCTGGGCCGCTGGCGTCCACCGAGACCGAGCTAAATGCGGCAACAGCGCCACTCTGTATCATTTGTCTTAACTGTAGTCGCCTTGAGCTTTATGAAAGCATATATTTAGCGCAAAAACAAACGAAAAAAACTCTTTTTTGTAGTAACGTTTATTGGAGATTAGTACAAAACGGGGGGCGCGTGTTGTTTTGTAAAATCTTTTAGTTTGCAAGATTTTGCAGTACAATTATTATTGTTTTTATACAACCGTGCCTCAGCGGTGATTTCAGGTAGCGCGTCCCGAGCTAGGCACATATTAACCACGGTAGTGATCCGCGGCGCGTCCGCTTGGGAGTCGGGTGCGGTACCTCGAAGCCCCTTCCACAGTATCTGTTCTGGCCCCAAAAGGGCCGATTACAATGAAAATGGAAGTGACGCGCAGTTCCTGGACTGGCCGCTGCGGGAGAAATGGCGGCGTTGGGATCGCCATTAGCTCGGTTCTCGTGGACGGATCGGTGCCACTTTTTCAGAGCAGTCTCTATGGCAGTTTCCCAACTGAGTGGTTCTAGTAACGTTGCTCCTCAGCCAACGTGTATCTCATCGGAGAACGCGCAACGTGAAGAATTTCACAACATGGCTCGTCCGCAGTCTAGCGCTTGGAAGCATTTTAAAGTCTTACAAACGTGGACCGCGGGAAAAACAAGGAGTATGTAAGTACTGCCAAGTATGCGCGCGGATTTCCGAATGCTACAAGCCTTACAGGGCATCTGCTGTCGTGCAAGAAGTGTCCTGAAGACGTCAAGGAGGCGTGTGCAAAAGAACATGAAAAAAATCCCTCTGGGAGCTCATCAGTGCCCACATCAAGTGAGTCGGAGGCTAGCCGACGCGCAGCGGAATCTGCGTCATCAAAAAAATGCGCGAGTATTTCTTCGTTTGTTGACAAAATAACCCCTGCGCTTCAAAACCAAATTGACGCAGCTTTGGCTAGGGCGATGTACTTAGCCAACACGCCATTCTCCTTAGCGGAAAACGAGCATTGGCAAGCGGCCTTCAAGATGCTTCGACCATCGTACACACCGCCTAGCCGATACCCATTGAGCGGGCCTCTACTTGACACAGGGTATGAGCGTGTGAAAAGTCATGTGGAGGCGACTTTGAAACGTGCCTCAAACTGCTGTCTGATGTGAATTCAGACTCAAATTTTAACCTGAAAAATCTTCGACCGACATGAAAGCGAGTGTTCCTCTATCCAACGATTCCGACTCGGAATAACAAGTGCTCGGGGACACATGCAACGCTGTTTAGCCTTACGAAAATATGGTATATCTGCTTGGTAAGCTGTTGATATTACATACACCTTAATTTGAAGTATCTCAGATATTGAAATTTTCCAAATGGTCCTGCCTTATCATATTGTAGTTGGTGTAATAAATGCGTCCACGCAGCAATCTCAATATTTCCAAAATTTCCAAATTATCCTGGAAAAACCTGAAAAAAAACGTTTTTTTTCGGGCCATCCAATATTTCACAAAATTTTACATCTCTAGTCGGGACTTCACCTCTGTCTACAGTCAACGCCGACGAGGTCGCCGCCTTCTTTTAAAGCGGGTATTTTTGCCACGGACCTCCTCGAAAAATAATGTGCGACAGAGGCACAGTTTTGCTCTCCCAAGTGATTCAACACCTCCTATTACTTTGTGGTACTGTACATAGCCCGACCACAGCTTACCATCCCAGTCCAACGGCATGGTAGAGCGCTTTAATCGAACCATAGTAAGCATGATATTAATGTATGTTCAGTCGGATCATCCGCACTGGGACACCGTCCTTCCCTTTGTCACCTATGCGTACAACACTGCCATCCAAGACACATACGGCTACACTCCAGGGTTTTATTCTTCACCGTCGATCCTCAACAACACTTCTTGACACCCTACTTCCTTATAGCCATCACGATGATCACCTGGAGGACACCCTAGCACACCTCGCCTGCCGTGCCGAAGAGGCGCGACAACTCGCCCGCTTACGCACAAGGGCCTCACAACAACGCCAATGCCAGTGGTTCAATGAAGCCCATCGAACTGCGTCCTACTCTGTTGGTGATCTCGTGTGGCTGTGGACGCCGCGACGGCAGCGAACAAAGGCCACCAAGTTTCTCCATCGTTACGAAAGCCCATACCGCATCACCACCAAGTTATTGGACCTCACCTATCAAGTGCATCTACTACACCCTCCAGCTCACCGACACTCGTCTTCAACCAACACCGTCCATGTAACCCGCATCAAGCTCTACCAACGCCCATCCACTCCATTTGACAGAGCTACGTGACTTTCCGAATTCACCATTCACTCATGCGGTCGAGAAGACCGCAAAACCGCCGGGGAGGGGGGGGTAGGCATACGAAGAAGAGGAAGAGCGCGATGGCCCGCGGGCCGCAGTGCGTTCTGGCTCGCACTCTGGCTGGAGGTCAGATTAAAACCCAGCGTTGAAAACCACCCCGTTGGCTTCTCTCCTTGGTGCAAGACTTGATATCAACGTAACAATATTTCCAGTTTCGATTCATTATCCCTTCCGACCGCAGCCGACGCCGCGAAGCAATGGAACTGATCAAGCAACTCAAAAAGTGCATCGTCACGGCGACCATCGTCTTTGCACGCTTGTTATTAGCTACCTGGTGCGAATATTACCACAACTGTTTAATTGATTGGTGCGGCACCCAAACTTCTATTCGGGCTGCAACTTGGTCAACAGTGTCTGAGACGTGCCTGACGCCCATTTCAATCGTCAAATAAGGTTTCAAAATTGACTTCATGGTCCCTTTAAAACGGATGGCTGTATTTTTCGTTCTAAATGTTCGATTCTGTGGAGCGGTTCAAAATCAGCCATCGAAAAGCGCGGTTCGTCTCGGGATATCCGTCGCGCCCACGACGACTTTGCGACAATCCTTGTCAAAGGGGCCAAAACTAAACGACCAAAGGGAAGGCATCAGCATAAAGGAAGCTCGCGCTGGTCTTGGTGGGCGAGGCTTACGCGGTTGTCCAAGCGGGGGCACAGAGCACAAAGAACACGACTGAACAATTCTCACATCGCCACTATTTTGCAACCCGACTTGTCTCAATGGCGAACACGAAACGAATGAAGAGAAGCCATTGACACCGCTTTCATTGGTCTCGTCGAGCGAGGCTTACGTGATCGTACAAGCGGGAACACTTATCACGTCGACGGCGACTAAGTTGGGCGGCGAGTCGATCGCTGAATTCTCACATTGTAGCGCAGAAACTACCGGCCCCAAAAGCGGATACCGGCACAGATCTGCGACGTAAACCCGGGTCACTTCGAGAGGTCGGCGTCCCTCGGCGAAAAGAACGTTGAAAGCAGCAAGCGCCATCTTGAAAAAAAATAGTTCATCAAGCTTTGAGCATCGTACAGGCGTGCGATGCTCAAAGCATCGCACGCCGGTACGTCAGGAAAATAAAAAAATGAGTGCAAGTGATTGGCTGGCGCATTTTAATTCAAGGTGTCAAACTGTGCGTTGGCTTTCTTTACCAAAGTTTTACGTTCTGGCCTAGGTAATCTGTACTAGTAAGCGTACTTCCCATATAGTGGCGCTGCCGTCGGGAGGCCGGCCGTTGTCGTGGATTTGGTTATCGTTTCATTCAGTTTAAAATATGTTTTCTTGCGTTTTCCCACAAAATATTGATGTTTCTGAGGTTCTACTGCTACCTACGTCATGTTGAAGCATATAAATGACCTCCACAACTTGGTTTCTGTACTTCTTTAATCGTATCGTAGCGGCAGCTGCGTTCTGACCAGTTATGCTTGCACTTCTGTTATACAGGGTGTTTCACAAAACGCGGGTCAGATCGCTCTTGCGAGAAGTACGCATTGCACAGAAAAAGGGTTGATGCCATATTGATGTCTGCCCAATGGTTTATTTTGTTAAATTAGGAACTATCTTTTTACTTAGTCAACTAAAATGTACGATTTCAATTATAACCTTTCTAGGCATCATCAGAAAACCTTAAACTAGCGCAGTCTAGAAAAAAATGTAAGGCACGCGCAAAATCCCTGCGGCATCCTGAAAAAAAAACGCTCAATTCGGACGCGTTTTGAAGTTTCGGTTTCCTATCAAAACGCATATCCGCGCCTGCGGTCCTGCCACCCAGTGGCCTAAGCGCGCAACCATCGAATGTGCGCCGCCAAGCACACCTGGGGCCCTAAACTCGCCAAGCACAAAGTTTGGGCAAAGTTCACCGAGCGCACCGATTCGACTATTCCGACGATGACTTCGCGCTTTTTGCGCCGGTGTCCAACGGGCGCGCTCCGCGAACTTTCGGCTCCAACTTTGTGTTTGACGAGTTTAGGACCCTTGAACTGACGGAGGTGAATCCAATTCTTCTTGAATGTCAAGGCTCGTTCACACTCTTGCAACCGAGTACGACCGAGAGAGACAAGACCGGTTTTTAATCCTCTTACGACGTCTTAGGACCAGCTCCGCAGCAGCGCGCCCGGTCCTAAGACGTCGCAAGAGGCTTAAAACCCGGATCTGTCTCTCTCGGTCTTACTCGGTTGCAAGAGTGTAAATGAGCCTTCATTCAAAGAGCGTTTCATTTCGTTGACTCCAGTCCCACTACCTTCTCTCCTACTGGAGGCGACGGGGTGGTGGCACGTATCGGCCACGGTGGAGCAGGACCGCTGGCGCGCTCTTTCATAGGGAACCGAAACTTGAAAACGGTTTTAAGCGTTGTCTCCGGAGCGCCGTAAAATGCCGGGCACGCCCCTTGAGCGAAAACACTCCGGCTACACGAAAACTACCAGAACGTTGTGGTGAGCGAGGGTCTGCGACCACGCTCAGGGGCCGCTGCCGACCGCCCAAAGTGGACAACGTCCGAGGCGCGCAACAGCGCACGTAGGACAGGCGCAGACGGACCGAGGTCACGGAGGCGTGTAGATCGAACGCTACGGCCATGTTATACTTCAATACAAACAACCCTTTGCTGTTACTTTAATAAATGTAGTTTCTTGTTGTGGAAACCCCGGCTTCGTGTTGTTCCTCCCGGATGGGCATGCAGCAAGGCAACCCTACCACATGGCGCCCAACGTGGGGCCCGAACCCACGACGCTGAGATTAAGAGTCTCATGCTCTACCGACTGAGCTAGTCGGGAGCTAGCCGGGAGCACAAGGAGGGAGAAGGCAGATGGGCAGATGACAGAAGTGACTGAAGTGACCGAAGCGCAGAACACAAGCTGCTGAATGCGCGAATGAGATGTTTATTTTTATGCAGAAGTAGGGGCTCAATTAAGCGATACGTGACTGCGCGGGTACTCCCAATGTGATCAATTACAAAAAAAGGATGCCTCCAAGAAAATTGAGGAGGTTGGAAACGGCCAGTGCAGTGGGTGAGGAGGCCGAGACACTCGAGGAGTATGCTGAACGCGTCGACCAGCTCTGTCCAGGCATGTCTACAGCCGAGGCCATCCCTTGGGACCTGAACAACACCAGGAGTGTCCTGACTTCGAGGAGGATCGATCACAACATTGGTTGCACCCACAGTGACACACAAACGTGCCACATCTTCGTCGATCTTAAACTCTGAAATGAGTTTCTCTGGATCGTTCATCTGAAACTCAAAGAACTGGTGCCCGAAAAAATTGGCATCGTCCACCAACTTGGCTGCAGCTGGAAAAGGGTGTCTGAAATCCAAAGATCTCACGCTTTCATCCTCCTGCATTGGCTCCTTAAGAATCACCAATGCATAGAGCTCGCTTGAGCTGAAAGAGACTCCTTTCGGCACGGACCACCGCTTTATCGGCGATTCCCTGCAATGCAATGTCGGAATCAAGAAGCTCAGGGTTTCCAAGTTTGAGATGATCCCTAGGACTTTTTTTTTACCGCTTTGGCTACTCTTTCTGGGCTGCAGAAGCTCGACTGTGTGACGTGTCGCTGACGAGGCATGCGCTGGCCGAGCTTCAGCTGGCCGTCAAAGAGATGCCATCTCTAACATCTCTCGAGCTGGAAGTGCGTAAATTGAACCCCAAAAAGTCAATCTGGGCTGCTTGGCAGACTCCTCACTTTGGCAGACTCGTTTTGTCGCAGAGCTGCACATTCCCGGCTGGTGTCTTGACGACGGCATGGCGTTTGCCGAGTTCCTAACGCGAAACACCAAGCTGAAGAAGCTGACTTTTGATTACATCCTGAGTGAAAGGGAACGAACAAATGAAGTGCTGGATCTTTCTGGCGTACTGAGAACAATCAAAGTTCTGGAGAAGTTATACCTACCTTATTGTTTTCTTCGGCCCTCAGAAAGCAGGTTCTTGGCCCAGGTGATGGCCGAGAACAGCACCTTGGGTGTCTTGCGAGTTGGGAACGCCTTTGGGAACGAGCCGGACGACTTTGCGGATCTTAGTAAACGCAATGGCAGTTTGCGGGAACTCGAAATCGAGGGTTCGTTTGTCATCGACGAACTGGAAGGCTGCATTAAAGCAAAAAAAAAACACCACGCTAAGGAAGCTGAGCCTTCAAAGTGCTCGCATAGGTGTGGAAAGGACGGAGGCCTTCCTCGGTGTTCTGGCGGGTAACGAATTTTCGAACTGGTTACACTGGGCAATGTGTTCGAGCTGGTCCCTGGGGACTTCCGCGAGCTGTTAGAGCGGAAATGCCTGGAGAAGAGGGTGCACTACGACTGCTACATTTCGGATCCTCCCATCCACACGAGCAACAAGAGGAGCGGCACAAACCTGCAACGCGTTTATGTTGAGCCACAACAAGACCCAGTGATCTTGGTAGTCCACTACATGTCCTTTAAACTCGCCTCCCCATTTTGGTTCGTCGAGGTCAGCATCCGCCTGGACAGACTGGGCTGCACGTCGGCGAGGCTGCTGGCACGCTATCTTTCGTCTACCAAAGTCCTGGAATCGCTGTACCTCACCTTCGATGCGGACGAGCATTCCATGCCGATCATCCTAGGGGACGCCGTCTCAACAAAATCATCTCTTCGTTGGCCTTCGAGGACTGCGAATTTGAACGAGGATGCCTCCGTGCTGGGGGCTCTTGTGAAAGAGAGTAGAAGCATGCAGGAGATTATCCTCCTGTCGCCGGATTACTCTACATCTTTGGCGGTGATTTTCGAGCTGTCGAAGTGCCTCATCGAAAATTATTTCTTGCTCAGCGTGAAGACCGACGAGAACCTCGATTTGGGTGACTACATGTTCGAGACCAGGGACAAGATGCGTAGAAACGGGTCCACGCTACTAGATGCGGTGCAGTTTGTTATGGGGTCTTGCACGAAGCGGCATGCGGAAGCGTTTGAACGCCACTTCGAGAGTAAATCGCTAGTCCAGAAGCTACAAGAGGTTACCGGAACGACGGAGTTCGAGGTGGGTGAGGCGGATGCGTCATATTTTACGAGCAAAGCGTCCGTCGATGCATGCGCCGTTCTGGGAATTGAACATTAACGGACTTCGCCGTATCATCCACAGGCAAAAATAACCGAAAGAGTAAAACGAAACCTTAAGATGAGGCTCGTTGCTCATACAGAGCGTCACAAAGACTGGGATGCGAAGCTCCCAGAAATGGCCTTCGCCACCCGCATCACGGTTAACCGGTCAACCGGGCTCACCCCGGCCCAGCTCAATTTTGGCAGAGAGCTTGCTTTTCATCTCACTAAGACTCTCCTTCCGACAGAGCCAAGGGCACAGGACCGCGACTACACAAAGTTCGCAGACGACCTGCGAAAGCGTTTCACTATCAACCTCCAGGAAGCCCGGGAGAACCTTGACGTTGCCAGACTGCAGCAATCCGACCAGTACAACCAGGGACGCCGAGACCTGCAGTTCGAGGTGGGAGACTTGGGGCTCAGGCGCACTCACCCCCTTAGTGACGCGGCGAAAGGCTTCACGGCCTTACTGGCCAACAGGTGGGATGGTCCATTTCGTGTAGGCAAAAAGCCTTTCCCCGCTTACATACACGCTAATTCACCATTTTAGTGGAGGGTCCACAGGACTAACTCTTGTCACCGACCTTAAACAATTCCACATCCCGGAAGATGGTTTTTCGCAGGATCGGACCAATGCCGACGACGGCCCGGTCCCGGCCCCCTCCCGCCGCCACAAAGGCGGTACAACCTGCGACGTTGGTGACGGCTGGGAGAGAAGTTATAGAGCTGTGGACAAGATTCCTCTTTTTTTTTTTTCTTTCGAGTTTTAAGCGTTATATCTCGTATATCATCCCACGGATCTGATCGCCTTTCTGAGGCGGGGGGGGATATTGCGCGATTGCGTGCCCACCCCAGATCCTTTATCTTTTTTTATGCATTATAGAGCCAGGGGTTACACATGAGAGTAACCCATGGCAATTGCTCGTTCTGATCCACGATGATGCGATCACGGGCAACGCCACCACCAATCCCGGGCATCTGGACGCCAGGATCCCAGGACACGTGGCGGTCCAAGTCACCAAGGGCGACAACCGGCGAGGCCCACCCCACGGAACCGCGGCCAGTGGGCAGGACGGACCAGGGACACCGGAAACGGCCTCTGCCGGCAATGCCGGGAACAGCCACAAAGGACGACTGCAACCTGGAGCGCGCCATAGCGCCGATACAGCGCCGCCGTCCACACCTTCGACGACGAGCTCCTCCCGACGACGACCACGAAGATACCCATTGACGTGGTGGACGCTTAAGGGGGGGGGGGGAGTGTGGAGCGAGGGTCTGCCACCACGCTCAGGGGCCGCTGCCTACCGCCCAAAGTGGACAACGTCCGAGGCGCGCAACAGCGCACGTAGGACAGGCGCAGGAGCCTACAAAAAAAGGGACACGCCCACAGAAGAGGGAAGACGGACCGAGGTCACGGAGGCATGTAGATCGAAAGCTACGGCCATGTCATACTTCAGTACTAACAACCCTTTGCTGTTACTTTAATAAATGTAGTTTCTTGTTTGGAAACCCCGGCTTCGCGTTGTTCCTCCCGGATGGGTAATGGGGCATGCAGCAAGGCAACCCTACCACAACGTTTATGTGACCACTCAGGCGAATTCCAGGAAATAAAAGCAAGAAGGATGACAAAGCGAATTAAGAGGAATCAAAGTTAATTAACAGGAATAAAAGTGAATAAAGAGTAATTAAGAGAAGTAAGAGTAATCAATGGGAATTACGAAGGACTATAAAGTGAATTAAGAGGAATCAAAGTGAATTAAGAGGAATTAAAGATAAGTGAGAGTAATCAAAGCTAATTAAGAAGGACGACGAAGCTAATTAAGAGGAATTAAAGTGGATTAATAGGAATTAAAGTGAGTTAAGGGTAAATAAAGCGGGTTAAGTGGATGACTAAGCGAATCAAGATGTTGACTCAGCACATTGAGTAGGATGACTCAGCACATTAGGAAGAATGACCCAGCACCTTAAGAGGGATTGCCCAGTGAGTAAATCATGTCTGTCATTAATGCATCGGCGCTTGAGCTTCCGTCTTCAAGTCGTCTTAGAAATAACATAAGAGACCCTGCAAATAATTTTTTTAAGTGCGCGCATTTAGGGGTTTTATGATGCCCAGAACGTTTCTAAGTAAAACCATACCTCTTATCGTTCAAAAAATTAATCAAAAGAAATTAAGAGCCTGGTTACACCAAACGTTATTAATTTTCTTAGAAAGGACTTCATCAAAGACCTATATTACAACAACCTTTTTACTGCGCGATGCGTACTTTCAGCAGCAGCGACTTGCCGAACGTTCCGTGAAACACCCTGCATTAATGTTCATTCAGACAAGAGTGAGTTTTAGAGCACCTCGACACTCTTGCGTGTGCACAACGCAAATATCTTGAAGAACGCTGCATTGTGTGTCACGATAACTTCCAGCACACGGAAATGCAAACAGTGCGTAATCGCAAGCAAACTACCACTGGACAGCAACGAGTGGCAACGAAGCGTAATTCCCGTACGCACGGCCAGAAAATCGTATGACGTACTTAAGTCGCGTACGTACGCTCTCCTGTGGCGCATACACAGTGGCAAGCACGGTCGTTTCTTGCGGACGTAAAACATTTGGGGTTTCTCCTACGCGTTATTTTGAAACTCACTAACAGGAAACTAACAGACTTGTTTCGAACCACATCCATTGAGTGCGCTCAGTTGTCTTGGCTGGGATCTCAGGGTGAAACAGCGAATTCGAGCTTTGAGCGAATTAGAGCCTTGTATAGAAGTCGTTTTAGAGATATTTGTGCCTCTGTTCATTTGTGTCGACGTGCGATTAACATTCTTACTTAAGATGTGAATGGTGCAAACAAGATTGGATGTAATGGGAATACCACGGTATTTATACGAGGTATGGCGTTTAAGGGCAAAGTATTAAGATGGTAAGCGGGTCGTTGTGAGGTTTTCTTAACACATGCATATTTAATATATATCAATGTTTAGTTCCATATACCCCCCCCCCATGTTCATTGTTTCAGTAACGTATAATTCCACCAACGTGCTTACCTTCTAAGCTAAATTTAGTTGCATGCAGCACGTTTTGTACCATACAGAATACCGGATCGGAGACTGGTTATGTCGTTATCGCAAGTAATTTCAGTCATCAGCGAACATAACTATGGTAAACAAACAAACGACTTCCGGAAGAGACACAAAGAGGTGGATCATTAATGTAGACAAGGAAAAGGAGATCCCTGAGCACCGATCGGTGTTGCCCTATGAAGTGGACTCCGCTTTGTTGAAATGGCGTCAGCAGCAAAGAATTGTGAACGGTTAACAAGAAAACATTGAAGCCATTTATGAACTCTGGGATCAAGATTGAGTTGATGTAATTTGTGAAAGAATAATAGTTGTTACATACCTTACCGAAAGCTTATGAAAACTCTAAGAATATATAGTCGCTATTTGACGATTGGTCAGGAACGACATTTAGTTTTCCTGTGACAGATACGTATGGTGTTTCGCAAGAATCTGTTCTTCGGAAGACATGCGAATACGTAAAGTACAAACTAGATCCAAAAATGTTGGCAAGGTTAGAAAACAGATTATGCTTTATGACTTTTCGTTAGATTCTGGTGAGCGAGATCAATAGTTAATAAAGTGGACAATGCTTGTTACGTGATTTATGGAGCGGAATCATATTTGCGATATTCCACTCAGCAGGGAGAAGACCATTAACGAGCGACTAGTAAAATATGTTTGATAGCATAACGGGATGATAAATGCTTGTATTTAAAAAAAGAACTTGGGGTCAAATAAATCTCAACCGGAGGCGAAGAAGGTGCAAGGAATTTGATTTCTAGGCCACCGGGATCAATATTCACACAAAACATAGCTGGGTGTAGAAGTTATTAAGATATCTGTAGTTACGAAGACACTGCGTGTAAATATCTCTTTTAAAAGCACTTGCACATTGGTGGGTGGAGGTAACACTACCAGAACTAATAATGAGGGTGATACTGTCATAATAGTGTAGCGGCGTGCTGAGGCGCGTGTCGGGAACCCCGGAAGACGAAGACGAAGCGCGGGCAGGCGGCACGTGACGGACTTCTAATCCGGCCTAATTTGGTTATGGACGTCCTCTTGTAAATTAAAAAAAAATGTAACAATTGGTGTCAGAAGTGGGATTCCCGGCATTTCTCCTGACGGCCCGAGAGATCATTTTACAAGCCGCGAGGACATTCTCTGCGCGAGTGTCAGCACCTCGTTGAGTGGCGCGGCCCTGCCTGGATTACCACCGACCAGACCAGCTTCCTTCGCCATGTTCCATCACTGAAGCTACGCTAGCCGATTGTCACGGTCTCCCGGGAGCCCACGCCACAAAAGCGCGTAAGTGCGCGCTAGGCTTGAATGGTTTCCGGACAGGTTGTGGCAGTTTTGCGGTTGAAAGCATTCACGAAAAGTCATGGTGTCTCCTGTATTAGGCAATGCCGGTGCATATCGTTGTCGGCGTTAACTTTTCAAAAGGCGCAAATGTGCTGTGAACTTTGGCACCGACATGTTCTGTGCCGGCATAAGATTTGTTCTCCGACATGTCGCCAGGGGTGATAATAAGGGAACCACCTGACCCCCTGGTATCAGGACTCTGCGCATCAATCTTCCGAAAGCGCTAACGTGCTGGACTTTGGTGCTGCAGGCAGACTGTGATGTCGGCCTGAACTTTAGAGTGTGCGCAAATGAGCACGAACTTTCACGTCAAGAATCTGCATGCTGAAAGGACTTCACTCAAGATAAACTTTTCGAAACAAACAAGCACAAGCAGACTGTCTAACACCACAGCAATGGGGCGAGGTTGTGTAGCAGGAAAACGATCAAAGATCATCCCTCGAAGAAAACAAGTCACTTAGGGGGAATAGTGTAGAGGCGTGCTGAGGCGCGTGCCGGGAAGCACGGAAGACGAAGACGAAGCGCGGGCAGGCGGCACGTGACAGACTTCTAATCCGGCCTAATTTGGTTATGGGCGTCCTCTTGTAAATTAAAAAAGAATGCAACAACAGTTTGGGTTTACAACGCGCCTGAATTTTGTCAGTCGTTAGCAGGAACGGCAAAGTATTTCGAAAGATATTAGAATGACTTTTCTTAGGGCTGTTACGTGCGTATTCCTCGAAAGCAAGCTGGTTAGCAATTTGCTTGTCTTTATTAGGGACACTTATTTATCCACTCCATTAACAGTATCCTCGAACCATGCGGATGTCACTTCAGTGTCTAAGCAAAAAAGGTAATTTATAATTCGTGCTAAGCCACGAGAAAGCAGATCTGTTGTTTTTTCTCATTTGTTTGGCAGGTTCGCTACGTAGGAGGCAGCGATGACAAACCCTTTGCCTCCTAAAGGTTTAGCAGCTCAAGATAATTACATAATAACAAAAATCGTACAGAACATTACACGACAACTCTACAAAGCAAAATCAAAAGAAAAGAAAAAAAACGCGAACAGCAGCACATTCATTTGGTAGCAGGGACATATAAATAATCGCCAGTAAATGTTAGTCGTCTTACAGCCAAAACAAAACAATAAATCAAAAACAAGAAATTATATATAAAGCTGGAACAGTTTCTTCAAAGATGTGTAAGAATAACGGCCATATTATTTTACCGGCGATATTACGGGGCCATGCAACGATGTTCGCTTGGAATGTTCTTCACTTTGCACGAGCTTACTGGCACTAGTGGGACTCAAGTATACTTGCACGCAACGCCACTGACCAGTAAACTCCTTTGTTGCGGTGTAATTTAAGGGACAAAAGCGAGCGTCTTTTTTTAATTTCTCTTTTCGCAAAAATTTATGACGTAGTGGAGGTAGCAGTACCTCCCGGTGACGATATTTGAATCCGGCTCATTTATTGGACCCAAGCATTGCATGAGCACTCGATTTGGGGCCATGATAATCAATAGCTTGACAAGCATAATGGTAGTGACCCGTGTCAATCGATGCAATGACAACAATAGCCGAACCATAACTATGTTCGGAACTCAGCGCGTGGCTGTGATCAACATTGGCGGCAGGTAATTGGCTCCATTTCACGTGACCGCTTGTTCTGGCTGCGAGTTGAAGGGTGAACTCTGCTCGTTTTTCTTCAATTTTCCCTGTGACTTGTTTTTACGTGTGGTGAAAAACGAACGCGTGTTTCATAGGTCATTAACGTCAGAGATTCGTTCCAAGCGGTATTTGCGCAAATACCAAAATCGTTACATCGCCCCTTTAATGGGGCACGGAAACGAAATTTTAGCTCTTATTTCTTTGTTTATACATAGACTACGTTGTTTCAGCACCTTAGAAACACCAGTCTTTCGCTCGTAAATGCATGAAAACTAATCTTTAAAAGAACGATTTTCAATACCACCTGGTAGGAGAGGCCTATGTAGTTTATTTACACAGTATCTTCAACGCCACGAGGGCATATTGTAGGGGGAGGGAAGGGGGGGGGGCGGTGCATGATATAAAAAAACGCTTTTTTGTCACTCAAACATTTTACATGAAGAAAGATTAAAGTACGATTATATTACGCAAATATCCACGACACAAACCTGCAGTACACAAAACATTGCTGACCACTAATATTAAAGGGTGTGATGAGACTCAATTTCCTATATATCACAATTTAATCGTGGAGACGGCAGTGAGCGTTGTAGTCATTCTATCCCGTGTCTGCTCGTGATCATCATTGTCCCGAGGGCTCGAGGAAGAAGTTTTCTTCTTCTTCCGCAACCACCACAGATACTCCCCTCGGTAGAAACGAAGTTCTATGCAACACACACATTTTGCCACTAAATGTTTTGGCACTGGACACTGCAATAAAAATATGTACAATTATTTACATCGCTAGGAAAATTGTTAAGTGTTAATCCCAATGCACATGCAAGTTGCGTTTCACCGAATGCGATGGTTGGAACCGACTTGCTGGTTTGTTTGTGTTAAAGTAGTGTTTGTAGCTGCATTCGTCTGTATAAGCAGGTTTCAATCTATCAGTTGAGATCGTTTCATGACGGTCGCCCATGTCAATGATGAAGAACTTCGACCTTCGGTTGATGACCTTGAACGGACCTTGGTATGGCTGTTCAAGTGGCTTCTTTGTTCTATCGATGCGAACAAAAACATGAGTGCAGGTGTCAAGGTCGGGGCTGATGAAGGAAGGGTGGTTCTTAATCTCCCGTGGTGCACATGGGCGAAGTTGTCTGAAATGTTGTCTAAGGCGGTGAGCATAGTTTGTAAAATCCTGGGCACACGTGGGCACAGCAGGTGACGTGTTGTGAATAAATTCGCCAGGTAGACGTAGTGTAGTGCCGTAGACAAGCTCAGCAGTAGAGACCCCAATGTCCACTTTGAGCGTGGAACGAATTCCTAGTAGAACAATGGGTAGCGCTTCCGTCCAGGGGATGAAGCTGTGAGCACGCAGTGATGATTTAAGTTGTCGATGAAATCGTTCAACCATTCCATTTGCGGCCGGATGGTACGCCGTTGTGCGAAGGCGTTTGATGCCAAGGAGTCGCATCAGTTCAGCAAAAAGGTACGACTCGAACTGTCGGCCGCGGTCCGTGGTGACTATTAACGGTACTCCAAAACGGGCAATCCACCCTGTGACGAAAGCTTGGGCAACTGTTGCTGCTGTCATGTCGAGAATCGGGATTGCCTCCGGCCATCGTGTAAAACGATCCACACATGTTAAGAGGTATGTGAAGCCGTTTGAATGAGGTAATGGACCAACCAAATCTAGATGAACATGCTCAAAACGTCCCGTAACTGGTGGAAATTTCGCGAATGGTGTTATGGTATGACGATGAACCTTTGATTTTTGACAAGTTGTACATGATCTTGACCACGTTCGGATATCTGTATTCATCTTTGGCCAGACAAAACGGGTGTTGATAAGTTTCTGCGTAGCTCGTATTCCGGGATGGGACAGTCCGTGTAGGGCATCGAAGATTTTCTTGCGGAATGCGGGTGGAATGTAGGGTCGTGCTGTTCCCGTTGAAAAATCGCACAGGAGCGAAATATCTGTGTACGGTATGTTTGTTTGTTTTAGGTGCAGAGATGTACCTTGGTACTCAGTGTCCTGGAGTTGATGTTTTGCAATAGCCGAAAAATCAATCTGTTCGACGCCCGGTAGCTTCAAAGCAGCAATATCTACTCGTGATAACGCATCAGCAACCACGTTGTGCTTTCCTTTGATGTGTCGGATGTCGGTTGTGAATTCACTGATGAATGCCAACTGTCTTTGTTCTCTGGGTGTATAAGCATTGCCGTTCGATGTTATGGCAAAGGTTAGTGGCTTGTGATCCGTGAGGATAAAAAATGTGCGACCTTCAACGAAATAACGGAAATGTTTGACGCTGAGGTAAGTGGCAAGAAGTTCACGCCCAAATGCGCTGTAGTGGGTTTCTGTCGCAGTTAATTTTTTTGAGAAGAAGGCGAGAGGTTTCCATTGTCCACTGATGTATTGTTGTAGTACTGCTCCGACGGCTGTACCAGAAGCATCTACCATAATGTTGGTCGGTGCTTCAGGCTTAGGGAACACTAGCAAGGTGGCGTTGGCAATTGCAGTCTTAATGGTGCTGAATGCGGCGGAGGCTGAATCAGGCCACGTGAATGGAGGTTTGGAATCTCTTGGGCCGACCAATAGATCATTCAGCGGTTGGACGATTTCCGCGCAACCGGGAATAAAGCGGCGGTAAAAATTTACCAGTCCCAGAAACTCTCTCAGCTGACGTATGCTGGACGGTGTTGGATAGTCGCGAATAGCTTTCACTTTGTTGTCGAGTGGTCGAAGCCCCTGATTGTCAACATGGTGGCCTAAAAACTCTAGAGTTGGTACTCCGAATTCACATTTTGCGATATTAATAACGATGCCATGTTCATCTAAACGTTTGAATAGTTGATAGAGGTGTCGTTCATGTTCTTCGTTGGATGCGCTGGCCACTAGAATATCATCAAGATAAGCGAAACAGAAGTCGAGTCCTCTGAGAACTTGGTCAATAAACCGTTGAAAGGTCTGGGCAGCATTACGTAACCCAAACGGCATCCGAACGAATTCGAAGAGGCCAAATGGAGTTACAATTGCTGTTTTTGGAATATCGTCAGGTGCAATGGGTACTTGATGGTATGCTCTGACAAGATCTATTTTTGAAAATACCGACATACCATAAAGATTTGCTGAGAAGTCTTGGAGATGAGGAATCGGGTACCGGTCAGGGATTGTGTTGTTGTTGAGGGCACGGTAATCTCCGCATGGTCTCCAGTCACCACTTTTCTTTGGTACTAGGTGTAACGGAGATGCCCAGTTGCTGGAGGAAGGTCGTATCAGTCCCAAGTCCATCATGTGCTGAAATTCTTGACGTGCCACTTGCAATTTTTCGGGAGCTAGACGACGGGCGTGGGCATGCACGGGAGGTCCGGTGGTTGTGATGAAGTGTTGCACATCGTGTTTGACTGGTCGCTCGGTGTTGCATGGTTGTGTCAGGCTGGGAAAGTTACCAATGATGGTGTCGTAGCTTGTGTTTGTCTTCAGACGGAACAGTGTAGGACTCAGCAGTGGTGGATTAGACACGACACCGCGCACGCCAATTTGAGTGGTGGCATCTAACAGTTTGTGATGCATCATGTCCACCAGAAGACCGAAATGAATTAGAAAATCGGCTCCAATGATGGGATATTGAACATTTGCAATTATAAAGACCCATCGGAGCGTACGTCGTAGTCCGAAATCTACAGTTACTGATTTCTCACCGTAGGTGGTG
>JAZHYW010005740.1:0-29051 GCA_037355805.1 Ixodes ricinus
ACAACCCGTCGCCCTGCTGGGCCTTGAGGAGTACCTTTCTTATGATCAAAGCTCTCTGCCGTGATTCAGGTAACCCTTGTGTTGTAGTGGAGACAGCAACCAGGCCTGGGTCTTCCCGCGTGTGCTCCTCGGAGAAGGGGGCGCGGAAAAGAGCATCAGCAATTTTGTGTGTTGCACCAGGCCTGTATACAATAGTGTAGCTGTATTGCTGCAGCGTAAGCGCCCAACGAGCAAGACGACCGGCAGGGTTCTTAAGTTTTCCGCCATGAAAGTGCCAAGTGGTCCCACTGAATCTGGAATGCTGCGTCATCTATAGTTCCGCTGTGCGGGGAAAGTGTCTGACTTGCGAAGGCAACTGGCCGAAGCGCACAGTCATGCTCTTGCAGTAGAACGTCACCCACGCCGCAATCGCTTGCGTATGTGTGCAAAACGAAAGGTTGATTTAAATCGGGGAGGTGCAGACAAGCATTTTCAGTCACTGCCTTCGAGAGGTCAATGAATGCACTCTGTTGTTCAACGTTCCAGTGCCACTTGATGCCCTTTTGTAGAAGGTGGTTGAGTGGCGGAGAAATCTCGGAACAGTAGGAAATAAACTTCTTGTAAAATGCAATCATTCCAAGATACCTCTGCAAGCTTTTTACGTCATGGGGGCATAGATACTTCGTTAGCGCGCGCAGCTTCTCGTGGTTAGGACGTAGTGTGCCATTGTCGACCACGAAACCAAGAAGGTCGATCTGGCGCGGCCAACTGAACTTTTCAAGTGTGAATTGTAATACCCGCACTACGCATTCGCTCGAGTATATGTTAAAGCGCTCGACGTGTTCTTTGAACGTGCGAGAGAATACAACCACGTCATCTATGTATGCCATTTCAAAATTGTACTTGGCGTCGCCAAGTACAACGTCCATCAGACGTTCATAGCTCGCTGTCGAGTTTGACAAACGGAACGGCAAGCGGATGCACTCAAATAATCTTCTGTGGCAAATTGAACGCCGTTCCCTGCACGCCCAACGGGCGAATCTCGATTTGAAGGAACCCACGGCTGCAATCGAGCGTTGGGAACAAGGTCGCGTTACCGAGCGCTTACATTACAGAACATATACTAGGGAAAGGGCGACTGTCCCTTACGGACACATCATTAAGGCGTCTGTAGCCTACACTAAGCGTGGCTGTTCCGCCTTTTTTGGAGAGAGGACTGCAAGAAAAGCCCAAGGGTTCTTTGACTCACGTACTCCACCGGTGTCAATCATCTCCTGGAGTGCTGAGTCAAGGAGTTCCCTTTTTTGCACACGCTAATGAGGTGCGGATTGCACCTCCAGGGCGGTGCGTCACTGGTTTCGATTCGGTACAGGAGGATGCCTATCCCTGGTCTCCCTGAGCATCGGAGAGAACGGCCCCAGGACACCCTCCAATTTTTTACGATGGGAAGAAGCTGAACTAGTTGGCTGTACGTATTTAGATCCTCGGCGCAACAACGAACAGCCGAGAGAGAAGCAAGGGACTCCCTAAACCGGGCCATTGACCCCAATACACCGAGTCCAGCGCCGATGGCAGCGAGCGCCGCCCCCATTGGGGGAAATGACGCACCCACTGCTCACGCAGTCATGCAGCGTGTCAGGGCGAGAGAAAGCCCGACTGTCGTCGTTGTTGCGCCGCTATGACGCAATGTTCACGGACCGACCGAGCTGCACAAACGAAGTTCGACATCGCATTGACACGGGCGACGAACTGCCAAGAAGACAGAACGCGCGACCCGTAAGCTTGGCTAAACGAAAAGCCATCGACTGTGACCTGGACGAAATGATCGACACCGAGTTGTCCGGCGATCTAACAGCCCTGGGCATTTCCCGTGGTGTTGGTCCCGAAGAAAGACGGCAGCTCACGTCTCAGGTGGACTACAGCCGTCTGAACGACGTCACACGAAAGGACGCTTAACCGCTACCGAGCATCGACTCGATTCTGTCCAATTTGGGCAGTGCGCGGTACTTCACCACCCTGGATGGCGTAGCCGCGAGGCTACCCTCCGGTTTGGATGAAGCCAGGTGCAGCGAGGCAAAACAGCCTTCTGTTGTCACCGCGGGCTTTTCGAATTCACTACGAATGCCCTTCGGTCTGTGCGGAGCGCCGCATGACGTTCCAGCGACTGATCGACCGAGCACTGGGAAGCCAAATGGAAACACGCAATGGCCTATCTCGACGACATTGTTGTCTACTCCAACACCTTCGAAGATCACCTACGTCATCTCGAGGACGTACTCGACCGGCTAAAGGCCGCGGGAATGACCCTGAACCCGAAAAGGCTCAAATAGCCGAAACTCGCATCGCCCTGCTCGGGTTTCAACTCGATCGCGTGCGCATTGCGCCACATCCCGACAAACTACAGGCAATGCTGGAGTTTCCTGCGCCAACCGACGTGAGCTCCTCCGCCGCTACCTGGGAATGGTGAACTTTTATCGCCAATTCATCCCAAACTGCGCGACACTTCAAGCACCACTGCCACGCCTATTGCGAAAGTCCGTGAGTTGGAGCTGGGGTCCCGAGCAGGAAGCGGCCTTTCGCCGCACCTCCCGAGCGCTCGCAGACACAGCCGAACTCAAGCTACCCGACTGGAACAAGCCCTTCTGATCCAAACAGATGCCAGCAATCTGGGCTTGGGCGCGGTCCTGCTCCAATAGCACGAAGGTGTACTCCGACCGGTGGCTTTTGCCAGCCGCTCGTTGACGCCAGCTGAAAGGAATTACAGCACATGCGAACAAGAGTGCTTGGCCATCGTCTTTGCACTCCGGCGTTTCGACATTTATGTCGACGGGACCACCTTCGTGATCGACAGATCACCAAACCAACATGGCTCTCCGACTTCGCGAGCCCGCGGGTCGCTTGGCAAGATGGGCTTTGATGCTGCAAAAATACGACTACGTCGTGCGGCACAGGAAAGGCAGCACAAACGTGGTGGCGGACGCATTGTCACGAGCCCCCGTAGACTGCACACAGATTTCCGCAAAGACCCAGGCCGAGCCAACGACACTCTCAGTGCCAGGCGAAGCCGTGACTCAGTCCCAAAGGTGGGCGGCCGAGTTGACCACCCCGGACGAGACGATCAACCACCTAGACACAGTGAGCGCAGTGGGCATCGTGTTCAGCAAAGAAGAGCTTCTGAAAGCACAGCAGAATGATCCGTTTAGTCGAAAGGTGATCGACGGACTCACGGAAGAGTCGGAGGCCGTGGAGGCGGGCGGTGCGACCGCCGGGCGCAACACTACTGGTATTGTAGTAGGCGCCGAGTGCCGGGAGCGTATCTGGTATTGGTGCGGGCACGGAGGATTCATATCTGCTGAGCACTGACGGGGGCTTTTGCTGAGTACAGTCGGCCGTAAAAAAGATTGACACAAGGGAGCGATGGCCTGGCCGGCGATAAGGCGACACGGGGCGCTTCAATAGCGTAAGCAGGCTGGGGTCGCGATTGCCGGATTCGTCCTCTCTTGGATGCACGGGGGACGTCGACACACCGTTCCCAAAGCGCGCTTTCGAAACAACACAGCCTGACTGCGCACATGTGTTCTGTTTTTGCTCGCTCGGGGAGAACAGCGCTATCCTTTTTTTATCAGTGCCTACCGTCACAAACGACGCCGTGATAAACGGAGCTGCCGTGATAAACAGGCTGCACGTAAAAAAAAAAAAAGGAATTGCTACAAACGATAATTATCTCTCTCTCGAAGCACCCCTGCGATTCAAAAGTGGGAACGTTCCGACCACTCTCGTTCCCCGTGTTATAGCGAAATATAGCGCCGCGTGTGGCGGTTTTACCGCACCGGCCACGAATCACTTGTGTCAATCTTTTTTACGGCCGACTGTACATACCCTCTGACAACGACTCCAACGAGGCGTTCCAGGTAGTGAGTACCCCGCAGTCTGAGAAACGCAGGGTTGCGCTGCTATCACGACTCGCACTTGGCCGGACACGCGAGCGGCTCCAAGACTCACTCAAAGTTATGCCGCATCGCCACCTGGCCGGGCATGAAACGGGACCTTTTCCGTTACACCCGCACGTGCCACTCCTGCCAAGCTTCAAACCAAGAGGCGGCAAACCGCCGGGCTTAATGCAACCGATTCCGAGCCAGCAATCATGGTCTCTAGCAGCTTGCGACGTGGTCGGCCCCTACCGAGGACCCGAAGGTCACCAGTATCTGCTGGTTGTCACTGACCACTTCAGCAAATGAACGGAACTTTTTCCACTCCGTACGCTGACAGCCCGAGCCATCACGGAGAAGCTCATGGAGGTTTCACCCGTTTGGATTCCCCAAGTTTTTGCATGGATCGAGCGAGCTACTTCGTCGGGAAGGTATTCGTGGACGCGTGAAATGCCCTTGGCATAAAGCACAAAACAACCACACCGTACCACCCGCAGTCGAACATCACGGAGCGGTGTAACAGAAACATCAAACCAATGCTTGCCGCCTTTGCGGAAAGGCACCGTGACTGGGACGCATATATCCCCGAGATCGGGTTCGCACCTCGGACCGGACTCTCAACCGTTCGACGGGCTTCACACCCGCGTTCCTCTCATTCGGGAGAGAGCACCGAACCCGGCGGACCAGTGTCCCCGAGGGCGAGCGCCGGGGTGGACAACGCGCAGCCGACGCCGACGGACCACGCGCGCCAGCTACAAGAGCTCGGATGACGGAAGCCTTCTCAGAGGCGCGTCGCAATCTTGGGGTAGCGCAGAGCTAAACAAAAAGCCCAGTACGACCGCTCGCACCGAGACCTCCGCTACAAGTGGCCGATCTCGTCCTCAAGCGGAACTGCATGTTCTGAGTGACGCCCGCAAGGCCTTCGGCCGCTTTGGCCTCCGAAGTGGTGTGGGCGGCCTGTATCGAGTGCGAGTTGCTTCCTCTGCTCGGCGCGCAGGCTGACAAACTTGCAATCAAGAAAAGTCGGTGGGCCAGTACATGTGTGCGATCTGAAACCCTAACATGAGGGAAAACGGGGCTAACGAGCAAACTCAGCCCCCGCAAAGACATGCACACGCAACGCGAGATAACGCCGACGACGAACAACAGGCGTCTCGCTACAATCAGCGTAGACTGGAGGGAGCTATTATCCAGAAGTTTTCGGCGAGGACAGCCCCAGTATGTGGCGAAATGCCGCAGATGAGGGAAGCGCAAAACACAATGCATCTGCTGCCTTCGCGAACGCGCCAGAACACCATTGTTAATGGCAAGCAGCGACCTAAGTAGGTCACCTCAACGTTCGCTCCCCGATCAACCCGTAGGGGAATCCCCCTAACAACGGCTTCCGAGGGAAAGGGTAGACGGTAGACATAACGGACATTGGTCGGTTATTGCCACCTACGCTCACGTGGGCCACACGTCACCGTAGAGCGCGGTGCGAGCGTCGTCACAAGCGGTCGGAGACCAACTGGTCATTCTACCGCAGTACGTCTCGCACCTGCAAAGAGGACACCTCCAGCCTTTGCTTCGCGCCGTTCAGGGCTGCGCGCTCTCCTGGCCTGCAGCCGGTTAGCGGCGTTCATGGACCACGACTGCGCGGAACTCGTCAGGTGGCCCCCTACCCCAGCCGGCCGCCAGGGCCAAACCAACCACCCGTCGTTTCTCGGGGGCCGTCGGGATCGACATCCGGCCAGTGACTGCCCGCTCCTCATCTTCGGGACCCGCGCCGCGGTCGGAAAGCTGCTGACCAGGGACCAGCTGTTCCCGTTCGTCCCGTGGACAAGTCCCTGCGGCTGTGGGACCTGCGCCCTCCCGACTGCCAGGGCGTGATGCACTTGACGGGACGCCCCGTGAACAACTCCGACCCGGAGGGCCCTCATTCTCTCGCCGTGGGGCTGAACTCGGAGCCGGTCGAGCTCACGACTGCCACCTTCGACGAGGGCCCCTTCAACACGCTCAAGTTCGGCCCCGACGAGGCAGAGCATCGTCATCTCGACCAGCGGGGCCGGTCACCCACCTCATCGACGCCTTCCAAGGCGGTGCCCTGGAGGCCTCCTTCAGCCCTGAGTCGCGTTCCTCTTCCGCGGGTCGACGGACTGGCCGTGGTACACGTGTGGAGCACGGCGGAGGGCGTGGGGGTCTGCGGACGGCGGTGCTCACACTGCGACCACACGGACCCCGTCTACTGCGTCCAGTTCAACCCCAAGTACATGATGCTCGTGGCGGCCTGCTGGACGATCTGGGCGACAACGTGGCCGTAAGAGACTGGGGGAGTTGTCCCTGGCATTGTGGCCACTGGCGGCCTTTTTTTTTTTTATTATTTTAGTTATGTTGTGTGTGTGTTTGTGTCGGTCTACCCGTTTGCGGGTGACTATTGGCTAAGGAGGGGGGAGTGTGGGGATTGTGATCCCTCAACATTCTGTCGCGTCAGCGTTTTGGCGCGCCGTGGCGGCCGCGCTGGCGTAGCGAGAGGTGGCGCTGCTTACCACTGTGAGTGGCTTCCTCCTCTCCCCTTTGGGGCGATTCCGTAACGAACCCCCGCAGAAAGGAGATCGACGTGTCGCTCCTTGATTGGCCACTTCGCCCCGCTGTTATCTTAAAACCAACGGACAGCGGGATCTCTGGGTCTTCTTCCTGGGATTTCGGCGGCGGCGACAACGGGGAATCGTCCGGTGCACCGGTGAGCGTTTTACCCCGTCCTTTGTACCTTTGTGACCGACCGTTCGGCCGTGGACCACCTCCACTCCGACGGCGTTCACCAGCTTATAGCCGTGTCTTTTGTATTTGTTTTGTATTGTGAATAAACAGAGTGTATCACCGTTACCCACGTGACTGGTGTCTCATTGCGCTCGACGAGCAGCATGCCACGCGAGTACGAACCCGCTTCGCGGTAGAACGTCTCGCCGCGAACGTGGTACTCCCAAGGCAGTGGCCCAAAGGAGAACCACAACACAAAATGTTCTTTTTGGAACTTCAACCGGATGGAATTATCAAAGAGAGAGCTTGTAGGTGAATGCGATCCCCATGCAGCTTGTTTGGAAGTGCCTGAGGGTGGTGTTGAGGCATCCGGCTGCTGTTTCATCAAGTCCAGTTGTATATAAAATAAGAAAATCATCGACATACCTTAAAATAGCTTCCACTCGTGGGTTGCAGTTATTTTCAGCAAACGGATGCCTTAACACCACCCTCAGGCACTCTCCAACAAGCTGCATGGGACTCACATTCACCTACGAGCTCCCTGTTGATAATTACATGAGGTTTCTTGATTTGGCCCTGAAGTTCCAAAAAGAACATTTGTGTTGGCGTATCGAAGCGCGATCGGGGAAAGGGTTCCTTTCCTTCGAATCCGAACATTCCAAAAATGTTAAGCAAGGGTCCATCACTGGTACCCTCTCAGCCAGCCTCAGAAATACTTGCCCCCATCAGAAAAGAAGAAGCTTTGAGACCCAAATGCTCAGGCTTCACGAGGCCGGATATCCAAAACCCTCCCTGTCCTCCATTTGCAAAAGAAATTTGCAAGCCTGCCACGACAACCCAACATCTGGTCACGTTGACTACAGCAGGACTCTCGAAGGATCCCAGGGAAGTGCTACTGGCCCAGACTCCCGAAGACTGTCCACCTCTACACACGACCGTGCCACGAGTGTCAGCGACGGAAGAAACCGCCGACGAAGCCGGCAGGCCTCTGAAGCTGATCGCGCCCCGACTGCACCGTTCCAGCAGATTGAAATGGATCTACTTGGACCTCTTCCACGTCGACGCTGGGAAACCGTTGGATAACCGTGGCAACTGATTATCTCACCCAGTGCGCCGAGACAAAAGCACTTCCATCCGGAACCTCTGGGGAAGGAGCCAAGTTCTTTGTCGATTCCATCGTCCTCCAACACGGCGCTCCCCAAGTCCTGATTACGGACCGAGGCTCCTCGTTCATGGCGCAGCTGACACAAGAGATACTCCGCCTGAGCCACACCGACCACCGCCGAACCACGGCATACCACCCGAAGACCAACGGGCTGACGGAGCGACTCAAACAAGACCATTGCCGACATGATCTCGATGTACGTGGACGTGGAGCATAAGACGTGGGATTAGGTGTGGCCCTACGTCACGTTTGCGTACAACATGGCGGTTCAAGAAACCCCTGAGATTACATATTTTCAGCTGGTGCACGGCAGAAAGACGATGACAATACTCGACACCATGCTAACCCACGACTCGAACGAGGAGGGCACCGACGACGCCCAGCTGGTCACCCAACGGTCAGAAGCACGCCAGCTAGCCCACCTTCGGATAAAGGACCAACAACTTGTCGACGCTGGCCGGTAAAACCTTCGTCGCCGCGACGTGGAGTTCCAGCCCGGAGACAGGGTGTGGGTGTGGACGCCCATTCGCCGCAGCGGCCTTAGCGAGAAACTGTTAAAACGCTACTTTGGACCCTGCAAAGGCATTCACCGCCTCGGGGACTTGAACTACGAGGTGCTCCCCGACGGAACCCGACCTTCAGGACGCAACCATGCCGAAACCCGAAGTGGTCCACTTAGTTCGACTCAGACCGTTCTACGCACGTTAGGACTGTGACGCTGCGTGTTATTCGTCTCATCGTGTTTTCTTTTTTTAATTTTTATTAGTCCTTTTTTGTTCGCGTTGCATTGGGACGTTGCGCTTTTAAAGGGGAGGATAATGCCGCACGCAGGGACGAGCAAGCTGCGCCCAGTCACGGTATTCTAGAAGATTCGTGTTTATTCTCCTAGGGGCGTAACTTTTATCATTTCGTTCTAGTTTCTCTTTCTCAAAAGTGCCTGGTCATTTTCACCCTCACCTCGAACGCTCCATGCTCGAACCTTCTGGGCCAAATTTTCGCGATGTCGACGAATATTAGATAAAGAACTGCCCGTGGCCTTGTCGAGTCAGTCTCGCTCTCGCTTGCTCTTACGCCGCTAAATTGCCGCACTCTTTTGTGTTGTCTCGACGATTAAACCTTTATTTTTAGTTCACTGTTCATCCTCTCGCCGCCTTTCTTCGAAACAATATGACCGGCGGAAGATGGGGTTCGGAGGATCGCGAAAACGCTACATTCAAAGATGTTTTTCAAGTAATAGCCTATCGACTCCGCAACGCAAGATTTACAAGGACCTGCTAGAAGGCAAAACGCGTTGTGTTTGTAAACGAAGCACAAAATAAAAGGCAACTTACCGGTACAACCGGACGGCGGTCTCGTAACCACCGGTGCAACTGGTGTTCTAATCCGCGAGGCTAGGCAAGCGTATTCTTTTGATGCTCTTCTCCGTCTTTATCTTGGAATCTTCGAAATGCCTCGAGCTGACGACGGAAGAATCGTAAGGGACATGAGGCTGCTCGATCATCTGAACTCGGCAAATTTTAACGGGGCTACATTAAACAAAAGATGCATGGTTGCTGCTACGGCACGGCTGCCGTTATCCGCGCCGATGTTTGCTTACCCCAAGCCTCCCTCCCGACATGTGCGAGGGCGGAGCTTCGTCAGAATAGTCATCGACCTCCTCTCCCGCCTTCGCGTCTCCTTTCCCGTGCGCGCGAACTCAAAATGAGCCCACTTGCGAGGCGTATTTGCGTTTTGGTGCGAAATCAGGGGCCAAGTATGTCGTATTTCCTAAACGCAGAGGAAGAGCCCGAATTTGCCTTCCTGCCCAGTCCTCCGCCAAGCAGCAGGCGGACTGAAACATCAGGGACGGTGACGAGGAAAGCACCCCAAGGACGTCCGTCAAGGAATCCAACACAAGGTAGGATGCTGTACTTACAAAGTCGTGCAACTCAACCGCAAATAGATATACGCACGGTGCGGGGAGCTCACGTCATCTTATCGGTGCCAGTGATCCTAAAGCCCATTATACGGAAAAGTCGCGACATCCTCTGAAGGATGCCGCCTGCATATCTTGGGCCAACCCAGGCGGCGCAACAGTCGACGCGCGGGTGTAAAAAAGCAAAACATAAAGATAAAAGGTGTGCGCGTCAGAGGAGGAGGGAGAAGGAATGCCCATGCCGTCGGTGGGGCAGTGCATGCTATGAGCTGTTGTCAGTGTTGGGTGAAGTACATCTAAAAGGTACTTTAAGTAAAGTACAAAGTAAATGAGAAATTATGTACTTCAAGCAAAGTAGTAAGTACACTGGGTGCAATGTACTTGAAGTAAAGTACTATAAATGAAATGTACTTTCAAAGTAAAGTACAAGTATTTTTAACACAATCTTTCCTGGTTTCCCTTTCATTTCCCTATACAGTGATTCAGGGGTAATTGGGGATGCATCACTTATTCTCGGAAATGGCGGCGAATATTGGATAAAGTCAAGTGGCTACAAAGTTATTTTCAGAAATAACGCCAAATTCAGAAGTCCCTCCGACTTCTGAATTTAGACGCCGCTCGCACTGGTTTGTTGCACCCAAAGGGGTTAAATGTACTGGGAGAGAGCATGACGTCAGTCCCGAAGCTTCCGCAAGCAATCCTCTTGTAGAGGAGTGTCCTCTCCTTCATGAAAAAACAGTGAGTGTGCAGGCGAGCTGGTGATAATTAATCATAATGTGACACCCGAGACGGTGGTGCGGAAAAGTGAAGAAACTTTCAAGTTCAACAGAAAAGAATGTCTCAAAACATTGAGACGTTTTCCTCTGTTGTCTTTTTCTTCGACTTGAAAGTTACTTAATCTTTTTGCATCACAGTCTCAAGTGTTACATCATGATTGATTGTCCCTTCCCAATATCTTTAACCTCCTCGCTTGAGCTGACTGAGCGAGATGTAGCGAGAGTTGGAAAAGCTACGCAAAAGCCGCCCCCAGAACAAACGGAGCGATGCATCGTCTGCTCGCGTTTCTGGTGAGAGTAGAGTATAATATAATATAATATAATATAGTATTATCTTTATCCACCACATGCATAAATACATCTGGTAGGAGCTGGGGAAAAAACTATAAGCAGCTTGACTGGTTCCCAGCCCCCTAACAGGTAAATAGAGGTGACATAAGTATACTGGAAACTTTTACAAAAACAAAGCAAGGCAGTTCCCTGGGGAAAATAAAAATCAAAAACAAAATATCAACACAGAGTAAACTGGAAGCACAACATTGATTGGGAATTATACTTTCATATATATACAGCAGTGTCTCAAATATGCTGAATTATGCATACAATATGAGAACATTCAAACCTAAAGAATTCGAATCAAATACAAATAAGTAAGCAGAAAATTATTTTTTATCATTTTTAATAATATATATTTTATACTATAATTTTTAATTTTGTCAGAGTCAGTATTTCATCAGAATTGACAAAGCATCATTTTGCGATACAAATTTAACAATACCAAATTCGGGGGATGTACTTTGAAGTCAGGGGTTGTACTTTCCCCGGAAAGTACCAGAAAAAAAATACTTTAAGTAAAGTACAAGTACATGCTCAGAGAATGTACTTCAAGTAAAGTACAAGTTTTCCAAACCTACTTGAAGTAGTACTTTAAGTACAATGTACTTAAAGTACTTCCCAACATTGGTTCTTGTCGTCAATCAGATAACGCCGACTGCGCAACGTCACGGCTTTCATCGTCTTTCTTTGAGCACATCCTTCGAGGCTGGTACACCGTGACAGGGCGCTTATAACCTGTGTGTATGTATTTGCCTGTCTTTCAGCCTTTGACTGCGCTCTGACCTCAAGTATAGGAAGGCCGTCTGCTATCTTGGGCCGATCCAGGCGGCGCTACTGTCGACGCGCGGGTGTAAAAAGCAAAACATAAAGATAAAAGGTGTGCGCGTCAGTAGAAGGGAG
Source organism: Ixodes ricinus (assembly GCA_037355805.1). NCBI lineage: Eukaryota > Metazoa > Arthropoda > Arachnida > Ixodida > Ixodidae > Ixodes > Ixodes ricinus. The sequence goes on from JAZHYW010005740.1 coordinate 11,737, forward strand.
AAGATGTCGCTGTCTGTTTCATTCGGGGGCATTAAGTGATCCCGCTGTTGCACGCCCGACATGGAGCCAGAGCTCGCTTATGTCCGCGCTCTTGCCTTCCGTCGTCCTTTCCTGCGCGTGAACGCGAAAGGCTCGCAAATTATGGTTACTGATAGGGTAAGAACGGCGGGCGTGTTTTTCAGAAGCTCAGCCTCCAGCACGCGCTTCTTGCCTTCCACTTAGCTGAATGCGCATGCACACTCAAATCTCTCGAGACACCAAAGCATTCTCAACGCTGTGAAGCTCGCGCTGGGGGTTGAGCATGCAAAAGAAACGCCCCTGCCTTCCTTTCCTGTCAGACAGCTTACAATTCCTCTGTAAGGGTGCTCGGAATCTAGAGCGCAGCTCTTGAAGAGAGAGTGGAGGGAAAGGGTACGGTGTAAGAGAAGGGGCATACCTACCTCCACCTCCTCCTCCGCTGGATGGATGGATGGTAATGACCATACCCTTTGCAACAGGTGGCAGCTTGCACCACCTAGCCTAACATTCCGTCGTCCCTTCTATTTTAAAATTTGTATAAATTTTGTACTAAAACAACCCTCCCCTCCACCTTAATGTGTTTCCATTGCTTAAATTCATCTGTATTTTTACCCTTTTCTTGATCTTTTCCACCAATCTTCCAATCTCCTCTTAGTTACCGTAATTCTTTCCCTAACCATTCGTCCATTCATGTCTGCGAATCCCACTGCCCCCTCAAAATCCGTATTCATCCCCGAGGGTGCGACGAAGCCACCTGCACATTAAAATTACATGATTTATAGTTTACCTTTCGCGGTTGCGTATGTTGCATAGAGTGAATATTTCCTGAAATTTAGCCCAATATGTTTTCGTTCTTAGCACCCCCTGTTCTAGTTCCAAACAGCAATAAGCTCCCCACTGAATTATCATACAAATGTTCCTTCTTTATTTTTGTTTTTGTTTTTGCGCCCTGTATATTGTTAAAGCTGATTTCTTCCGCATTCTCTCTTCCCACAATTTTCTCTCTGTTTCCTTTACTCCCTTTTCTACTCATATACTCTCGATCGCCCCCTCTCGTTGAATGTATTTAGATCTCAGCTTACGGGTTCGGTATGTCCACTTAGTGTTTAGACTTTTCATATATAGATAATTGTATACTTTCTTTGCCCACCCTGTATCCTCAGTTTCAGCTAGTCTTTGTTGAAATTTTACTTTACTGATCGCTTCTCTATTCTCGAAATCTGCCCAACCCATAACCCCCGGCCTCTGTACTCCCACATTTGGTGTATTCCCATGTGCCCCCAATGCCAACCTACCCACACTCCTTTGCTGTATCCCTGAACCTGCCTGAATGTCTGGCGTCATACACAATACCGCATTCCCCAATGACAGTCCTGGCACCACGTCTCCCTACCATACACCCCTAACGACTTCATATCTAGTGTAGCTCCAGAGCGCCCTGTGTTTCATAATAGCTGAATCTCGTTTCCCTTCTTTATTACAATATCTTCATGTTCTTTTAGGTACTTTCTTCCCTCACTTAGTTACACTCCCAGATATTTGTACTTTTCTACGTGTTCTATCACTGTGTCTTGTATCTCCAGGGGTTCCCCCTTCTCGTCGTTGAAAACCATTATACCCGACTTGTCCTAACTGAATTTTAGGCCTAAACTGTCCCCTTCCCTGCAGCGAATCCTAATCAATTCCTGTATTGTCTCACGACTTTCTGATACGAGTACAATGTCGTCAGCATACATTAACCCTGGCAATACTTGGTTTACTTTAAGTCCTTCCTCTATTTAAGTGAGGTCAAAACCTAGGTTTCACTGCTCTAATCTTTTCTCCATCGCACTGAGGTATATCACAAAGAGCAGGGAATACAATGGGCAACCCTGTCTAAGTCACCTTTTCATTGCTGCTGGTTTTGTAGTTTCGGCTTCCCATGTTATAACCACCCTATTCTCCTGCAGAAACCCGTTCTAAAAACGTAACCATGGTTTTCCCTAGCCCATATTCCTTCAGTTGGCCCCAGAGCTTTTCCTGATTCACATCATCATATGCCCCTTTGATGTCCAAAAATGCTACCAATAATGGCCTTTGACTTGTCATTGCTATCTCTATGCACTGACTGATTACGAATAAGTTATCATCTAGTCACCTATCCCTAGTGAAACCGTTTTGAAGCTCCCCAGAATCTGCTTTCTCTCTGTCCATTCTTCCATTCTTCTTTTTACAATTTGCATAGCTAGTCTGTATATTACTGAATTTAGTGTGATTGGTCGGTATGATTTGATCCTGTCTTTGTCACCCTTGCCCTTATATAATAATATCATCCTGATCAATTTCCAGTCACTGGGTACCTCCCCTCCCATAAGTATCTGGTCAATCACCTGCCTTAGTTTCAATTTGCTTGTTTTAGAAATTCTATCAGCCTCACTGGTATGCCGTATGGACCCGTCGCAGTTCCAGCCGGAACCTTTCATTCTGTTTCTTTCCTATTCCCCTGTGGTCATTTCCTCTTCTTCACTATGGTCCTCTTCTTGTGTTGTGAAGACGCTACCATTCCCTACGGCTTGATCTGGTTCAAACTCCGAAAATGCGGCTTCGATTGTATGTCTAATGCATTTTCTTGCCTCTTCCCCTCTACCTTTCTCCTTCCTGTGTGGTTAGTGTCTGCTCGTACCCCTCAGTTTTTTTTCCCTGTGCACTGATGTGTTCCCAGAACCTTTTTGCCGCCTTCCTATCCTTCTGGTTTATCTCTATGATCCACTGGACCTCTGCCCTCCCAATTTTGGCCTGTCATTAATGCTGATGCCTCCCGCTTTCTTTCGTGAAATTCCTCCCATTTTGATGCTACTTCAGCTGGTGTGGCCCCTTTTTCTTTGACCATCCGTGTTCTCTAAATGCCGCTTGGCGTCTCGAATACTTAACCTCTTTATCCCTCCAGCTTTTGAGCGCTCAACTCTTTCCCGTGATCAGCTTTTGAGCACGCGTTTGTTTTCTTCCTTCTTGTTTAATTTGATATTTCTCTCTTTTTTCAAAACACTAACTAAGTCTTCATATGTCTATTTTCTTTTCGGTTGCTTGGGTACTATGCTCTCGATTCACTTAGATACCTCCTGTAATTGTTTATCATTTAAGTTATTTCCACCCTCTTGTTTTTGCTTTTTGCATTTCTGGTTTTACTGTGCCCAATCTGATCTTGATTCCCTTATGGTCGCTCCCCAGACTTTTTGTGTCTTCCGCATCTATTTCCATACCTCCTAATCTGTTGTATAGCTTCCGCGACATTAAACAGTCAATAGTCGATGGCGAGATCTTTCTTTCGCACGTTATTTTTTCATCAGATTTTACCTGAGCGTTAGACAATACCAGATCAAGATCTTCGCAGAACTTCTCTAACATCCTCCCTGTTGTATCTGTATGTCCATCAGTCTTCAGAATGCGCATCCATGTCCCCCAAGATAATTGTCTCCTTATTAGTGCCGATTTCCCTAACGTCTCCTGGTACACATGCTCAGTGTTCTCCGTTTTCCTCCCCTGCATCACCCCCTGTATTTAGATACACAAAACCCAGGATTGTGTTCAAACCCCTCAATGTTGGCTTTGATCCACATGTGTTTCCTGCAGCCCTCTTGTTCCCTTTCCCATTCCTGAACCTTCACTAACACCCCTAATTCCCCTTTCTTGCGTTCTCCTCTGGCCCGGTTGCATCCCATACAATGATAACCCGGTATGTATGGTGGTTCTTCCATATCCCTCAGATGTGTTTCTGTTAATCCATACACTGCAATGTTTTCGCTTTCTAATTGCTCCTTGATCTCCTCCCACTTTATTCTGTTCCTGCCCCTCTGCGTGTTTATGAACCTTATTTTTAGCTGCAGAAGAGTTGTAAGTTAGGCGAGTTGGTATGATTACATGGTGAACAGAACAGCGCACAAAAGACGAGGACAAAGAAAAGGAACATGCACAACACACAAGCGCTTGTGTGTTGTACGTGTTCCTCTTCTCTGTCCTCGTCTTTTTGCGCGCTGTTCTGTTTACCACTATTTTTAGCTGTTTCCTTTTCCTATTCCTGCGAGGCTTCCTCCCATCCTCCCAAACCTCTCCCCTGGATGTACATTTCGGCCCTCATTTACACCGGCGCCTTCAGGGCGCCGACCCCCCCCCCCAGAAAATGTACGATGCGACGTCCAATTCTATGGCCTACCGTGCAACCAGTGGTTCCACTGTAGTGGATTCCCCATCTAAAAAGGCCTGAGCGAGCCTCGTACACCACCCTGCTAACTTCCATTACTCCGTACTTAAATCGTCGGCTCATCCCCATTATCACCCGGTTAGCTTCCACCACCCGCTTCTCTCTCTGCAAAAAACTGTGTCAGACCTCTGGGATGGTGCATATTTGCACATGCACCGTCTCAGAGCCCTCCCTCAGCTTACGTAACCCCAACTCTATCTGCCTGCCGAGGTTCTAGCTCCGTCCCTTTAACACATCATTTAGTCCTGCATGTACAACCACTAGGTTCTCTTTCTCTCTGTTTTCCCACACCTCCCCCTTCGCTTTGGCCATGGCGTCTACGATGCACTTTCCTGACTGGGCCACTATGTTTACCCTCCCATACCCTTTCACACTGTCCAGCAGCCCCTCCTTAACCTTTGTTATGTTTGAGTCTCCTACCGCCAGCACCCTCTTAACCCCCACTGCCTGTCTTCACCCTCCAGCTATATGTGCTTTCTCTGCCTCAACCTCTGCTGCCTTCCTCGAACACTGCCAACAACCTCGTCACTAGTTAACTGTCCCCCTGGGTCTGCCGCCCCAACCGCCATCTTCTCTGCCACCTCTTCTTTTCCTTATTAGCCACTCCTGTCAGTTGCTGCACCTATCCTTACACTTCTTCTTGTGCTCCTCTAACTCCGCCTTCCACTCTTTCCTCTGTCAAAGCTCCTCCACCTGTCGGTCAAGCTCGGCTCGCTGCTCCCGTTTTTGCCCCAGCTATCCCACCACGCTCTCTACCTTGCTTTCCCATTCCATGGTCATCTCCTCCCCATCCGCTTTGGCCCTCTTAATGAACTCTCCGACCTGCGCGTCGAGCTGAACCCGCTTCTCCCGCTCTACCCGTATCTCCCGCTTCAACTCCTGAACCGTAGCCACCCATTCCTCTCCTATTCTCCTAAAACCATCTTCGACCTTCTCGCAATTCCGGCATGTAAAGCTGCTCCCTCGGCTTCTGCTACACTTTCGAACTCCGTCTCCATCATGCTGCCCCAACGGCCACACTCCTCACATTCTACATCGAGTCCTTCTTTACTTTAGGCTTCGCATCCTTCTTCCGTCGCGCATTCACCATCGCCTACCGACACACAGCGCGACCCCCCACAAATATCCCACCAAAACGCGAACCAAAAAGCCTGGGTGCGCCTCTGCCCACACAACCAACTAGCCCAACAAAAGTTTCAAACATGCACGCGGGTCGGTCTCGTGACCCTACCTAAGAAGTCTACTTTTACCCAACTACCCTATCGCTACTTCAAAAACTACTTTCTACTACCCATAAACACACACGCAACTAAACTAAATATACCAAAAATCACTTAGCTTCGCAGGAGCTCCGGAAACACGTCTTTTTGTCAGCTGACAGCAAGATCAGTCCTCCTCCGCCTCTCCTTCTCCCCCTCCTCCGTCACTCGTGACGTCACTCGTGACCCTTGTGACGCCACCCCTGACGTCACGTGTGACGTTATTATAGAAAACGTCTCGTAATGCAACGCGCGATTACGCCGACGGCGACGGCGACGCCGCTCTAGCCGGGAACGGGCGCCTAAGAGCTGCGCTCTAAAAAGAGCGTGTGGCCGGTGCGTATGGCGCGTGCTTTCCTTGCTTTCCGAAGCGACGAACACGCAGGTACTCAACTGTGAAAATCGCACCCTGGGCTGTGATTTTGTAAACATTGGAAAGGCCTATAGAATGAAAGCTTGTGCACGAGATATAAGCTTTAAAATGTAACCCCGCTACGCGAGCGCTCGTCCGATGGGACTGCACTTTCCAAATGTAAGAGATCGGGCTGGCAAATTTCGTTTCAGACAGTGCGAAGGATGGATGCAGTCTGGTTTAAAGAGTTGCGTCAGTTGCGTTAAAAGCAACTAAAACGATCGCGAAATTCCTCCTCTTCCTATCAAGGTCAGGACAGTGAAGGACGCGCGTTTACAACGCCAGCATTCAAGCTTGCTTTCGCGCGGAGTGTCGCCGCGCGCGTCGCCGAGCGAGCGCGTGCATGGCCGAGTGCTTACCGCGCTTGGCTTTCGTGCGGAGGATTCGATTCCTGGGAGTGACGCGTCATTTATTTATTCTTTCAATTTAGTGTTCTGGTAAATTCGAGAACCCTGCTGCTTGTTCGAGGTCCGAATGTTCTACGCGCCGAACCTTCTACGCCGATTGTGCCAGAAGCCCACGCATGTACATAAGGGGTTCCGCGTGGCGAGCCGCAGTCAGTTTCACCCCAGCGCTCGATTCTGCCGTTTCGCCGATATCGACGCCTCGGACGCGAACCTACTTCTATTTTGTTTTGGGCACAAGTTCGCCCCATCAAACGTTTAGTTTATTCGGTTATTCTTCGCCTCATCATTTGTCATTCGTGACAATACTGTGTTCGTTCCACGGATTAGTCAAACTGTATACGCGAATCATTATATCTTTGACAGCGTCGTGCATGCGTAACAAGGTGTGCGACCCATCTACGCCGAGAGACTTCATCCCGATTGACAACGTCCTCTGCACTGTGGTCGGCCACTCTACATTGCCTATAGATGGGGTAAACACCCCGCGTCATGCGCATTGCCATTTCCGATTGAGGTACTGTCTGCCTTGTATTTCTGCGGTTGTCAAAAAGGTGCAGTTTATCTACGAAACTCGGCTTCAGAGAAAACGAAGCGATGATACCTCGAATAGTAGAGTCACTGTAGTAGAGTTCACAGCGACTGACAGCTTCCACGCGCACAACTAACGAAGAATGCGGGGCCAAGGTGCTTTTGCTATCCACCTAAAGAAACACTGACGGCGGGGGAGGGCCCTTTGCCGCACATTTAAAATCTTTCCCTCGCGTGCCGCCAATTTCATGCGCCACAAGGTGTATTCTGCTGTTGGTTTTGCTCCACTTTCCTAGAGGAGCTATAGCTTAGTAATTATGAGTGTGGTTACTATTCTGCCATTGTAAATAGCATTTTGCCTGTGCTGTCAGATTCTGACCACATCACTCATTGCGCGTCGCTGCCCAGGTGTCCCCCGCGCCCATAGCACTCGCACCTAAGCTTATTCGAAGAGCCACTTGGCGGATCCATACACCGGTTCACTTATATCGATAAAATGCATGACGGGAAGAGAAATCGGTTTCGGCTACTCTCGGTGTGCTCAGAACTGTCAAATGTCGCGATTCGTGACGACTAATATTGCCGTGGTCGTACCGAAAATTAGTTTAAAAAAAAGGTAGGAATAACTTGTGCATAAATAGACTTAAATATATTTCTTAAATATATATTTAGATATATAATAAATATAAATATATTTAGTCCCGAATCGTTATACCTGGTCTGTAAACGAAAAGTGTTTTAAAATATTGGCCGGGCGTCGTTCCGCGCGCGCGCCGGTAAATCCACTGAGTGGTATCAATGCACGCGAAGCTCGTGCAAAGCTCGCAGTTTCTGACAAATTTGACGAGCACTGACTTCACGGCTAGACGCTCTGCCTCACTTTCTGTTGTACTATTTTGTACTATTGCGACACAGCTGGCGCCAACAAGAAACGCTCACTTTTTTATGGTTTCGTCTAGCACAGACAGAGCGTCCCCTGCAACTACACTTTTTATAAATTATGTTATTTGAGGCGAGAACAAAATCGGACAAACTTTGCACACACAAGACAATTCTGAAGTAAAATTTGAAATAACGCAGGTGTCCTGTTTGCCATACGTGCAGTGTATGCAACGCTCGTACCAAATTAAAGAACACTTTATGAAGTACGAGCATAATTAGATATATTTGAATGATGTCGACACTTCGTGTGTGCGGTCTCTCGCTTATGATCGCCAACAATCATGGCTGCCGGTTTGCTAACACTTTGTACGTGAGTCTAATTAGCGCTGGAACGTCAACACAGACACACGCATTGTCACCAGTATGCAGACAAAGGGGAAAATAGCGTAAAACAAATGAACTGGCGAGTGCACCGCATCGCACGCAGCGGAACGGCAAGCAAAAATTAGCCTCGCACGCTTCGATGCGCGCGCCTTGTCCACATTGTCATATACATGCATTCCTTTTTTTTTATATTTTTTCAGCTGATGAACTCATTTTATTTAATTACTTTCCAGAACGTCCACCATACAAGTCAATGGGGCGAAAATTGTCCATCAACAGAGTACCATGCACTGCAAGCAGGTAAGTGGTTGAATACCCTATCTACGCCTAAACATTGTTCCAAATTCTGAACGCTGGGTTTCCTGGAGCTATAATATTCCTGAAATATACTAACTTTTCTACAGCATTGCTCACTTTTTCTTTCGGTTATCAGGTGCACCGATGGCACAGCCATTTCACTTTAAAAATATACGCTTGATATCAATAGGCCCGTTCAATTTACCTGCACCTCCATGCACCGGTGCAGAAAAGTGTAGGGCGGTGTACATCCGACCTGATCGCAATACACATAGTGGAAGTGCACCGCCCTTCACTATTCTGGACCGATGCACGAGGTGCAGGTAAATCGAAAGGGCCTATGGACGCTCTGTCTATTCTACCCTCGCGCCTGACTGGGATGTTTTGACAGAGAAGGCAATCGGGTCGCATTTGCAATTAGCCTCATTTACTTTTATGCGCTTTTGGTTTATGATGCCTGTTTCAACGACATTGTATGTACGATTGTTTATGCAAGTCATTGTAATTTATCATACCAATCATTTTGAAAAGCTGGTGACTTATAAAAAAGTCAGATAAAGTACTTCAATTATACTGGCTGACAGAAATGTTAATATGTTTTGACAAAGATCTCCCAAATGCGTGCCCAAACGCTGCAAAGCAAACACGAATTACATAAAAATCTAAAAATAGTGATTAGGTCTGTAAATTGTAGTAAAAACGTTTTTTTATTTTTGCAGTGAGTACCTAACTTCTGTAAGTTCGATTAGACTTCTATAGAACCGCGTCTTCCTGGCAATTCAATCATATCATGTTCAGTATTGGAGAAATTTTGGCCCAGCACTACCACTGGCTTCCACGGGCACGGTAGCGCTCCGGGACGTTACATTCTAAAAAAGCCCGTGCGTGTGCTTTCCCTCAGAACACTCGAAGAGCCAATCAATGCAGTTTGTGTAAGCAGCTCGGCGAATGACAATGCCGAAACATATGTTTAGACCAAGAAACGAAGACTGCGATGTAGCATTAAGCAATGCAAGCTTGACGTTTTGTATTGCGTAATGCTAGATCGCAAACTTCGTTTCTTGGTCTAAACATATGTTTAGGCATTGCCATTCACTGAGCTGCACCCGCAAACTGCAGTGATTGGCTCTCCGAGTGGTATGCAGAAAAGTAGACGCACGGGCTTTTTTCAGGTGTACCGTGCCCGTATACTTGTAAGTGTAGCTCGAGCTCAGAGTAGCGCGGTGGCGGATCACGGAAGAAGTATGCTGAAACCCTCTATCACAGAGTTTTAGCATACCGCGTCCGTGATCCGCCGCCGCGCTACCGTGAACTCCCACTAGGCCTCAAAGCACTCTTCTTCAGCGCGACCGTGGCCGCGGATCCCACGAATCGCGGTATGAAAGGACTCTATTATTTGGAACATGAAAGATCTTACGCGTTTTTAATATCGCAAATTAATTTTGTTTCCAATTGTTCTATTCCATTTGATAATAGCTTTTCCAGAGCTATACTTTCTCCTACCCCAAGCCAAAGCTACTGACCAGCAGGCCCGATGGAAATATACTTTGAAACCCCGTGGTATATCGCGCGGATGTGAGTATCGAAGCGGAGCAATACACCACGTGGTTTTTTATTTGCTCGTGATATGACCTGGCGGCTCGTAGCTTTGGCTCGTAGTCCATAGCAGGGCGAGACTAAGTATAGCAATGTGCGTGTCGTGAACTTTGATTAAGAAAATATTTTGGTGTTGTGCAGTCTGAGAACTGCAGAACCGCAAAATAGTATCTCATGACCCAGTAAGGTTTGCATTCAGAAAAGTGTCTCCAACAAACGTTTCCCTAGCTTCCTTCAAGAAAGTTTATCAAAAACTGGAACTACTCTACGAAGAGGTGGGAGGCCTTCGCCAAGAAATCATCCGCCTTAGAGAGGTGCATGCTGCAGCCCCTGCCGCTTCTCCACCCCCTCCTGTGCTACCCAAACTGCCGATGGAGACAGCGGAGGATTTTGCAGCCCTGGAGACGTTTCTGGCAGACGAAAACAATTTTGAATACATGGTTGGTTTACAGGGTTTTTATTATAGTGAATGCTACCTTCCAAAAGTAAGAAACTCAATCAAAGTTGAGTCATTTTCTAACCAATCGTTTCGACTGTTTTAAACCTAAGCAAATCGAGAAAACTCCGTATTAGCAAGGTTGAATTGAAACAAAATGTCGTATATGAATATACCGGGTGTCCTTTTTAGTCAGTTCAACATTTTGGAAAAAGGGAGTGAATTTCACAAAGACTGCTTTTACCTTGTGTCTATCGGGCTCGACGGACATTAGGCGGTGAAGCAATCGTCACGATCAGGCGAATAATTAACAAAATCTGCTAATTAACTTTTGAACTGGAGGTTTTATGGACCATGTTGCAATTATCATTTGAAGCCAACTATACCACGGAAGGCTAAAGGACTCAGTTAAAGTAAAAGCAACCTGTTTCGAGATATTTGTCGTCAAATTTGCCCTTCCTCAGCTAAACTTTCTCAACTGGACGCAAATTTCGCCATCTGTTCTAGCTGTTGTAGCACTGCAGCTGTGTTCCCGACAACCGTCAATTCGCGCCCCCCCCCCTCCCCTCCCCCGAACGTCAAATTGAGATAACTAGTGGAATGTGATTAAAAGATCTATCATAGTTAGCACGTATCTGGTTAATATCTCGGATATTGACATAGATGGTTTCATTTTCGCGTGACCTAGAATCTCGGAACTGCTTTGGTACACTAGCGGACCTAATTGTCACGGCGACACCGTAAAGGACGCTTTTTGATTTTTGCCGCATTTTTATTGTTTTACTTTTTTTTACAATACTGAGACAACCCACTATTCTACGGTGCCACATGCAACCTCGAGCTTCAATTTCATCGAAGAACTTTACCTCGAGTAACTTAACACGGTGATCGAAAAAAGGATTGCATGTGCACTCTAAACATTCCCGTGTGTTCACTTTTCCATCACACACTTAATAGCCAATCACAACAATCTTTGGAGAGCTCGGTGAATCATGGGATCGAACGTCTGTTTAGGCCTAAAAATAAAGTCGGCGCTGGGACACTGAGCAACGTGAAATGTCGTGCTCAGTGTCCCAACGAAGACTTCATTTCTGAGTCAAAAGATGTTTGGCCCCGTTATTTACCGAGCTTGTTCCGGTGATTGCTATGATTGGCTATTAAGTGTTTGATGGGAAAGGAACGCACGTGAATTTTTGGAGTGGAACTATGCAACAGAATGACATATCTAGAAGAACGCATACGCGGTTTATCTACTTTTGCGGTTGGAAATCATTTCCCCATAGTCAAACAGAGGTGTTTTTGTTTTTGCTTCTTACCTTATATTATATTGCCATAATCTCTGACAAGTAAGCATGTAATCCCAGTTAGGGTAAAGTATAAACTTTATACAATGCGTAGTTTAGTTTTGCAAGGTGAACATCCGGGTTGGCTAGTGATTGGGGCAATATCAGAAACTCGGATGGTATATAAGTGTCGTTTCATGTAATAAAATCAGTTGTTAGGTAGCGCACTGTGGTGTCTGATTCTCGTCTTTTTCTCCTTGTTTTTGAACGCTAAAATCTATTCCATGAACATCCCGATTCTCATTTGCGTCCCGTGACTTGTATTTTCTTTCTTTAAAAATCTTTTTATGGCAATTCTACTTGCAGGTCTCGCACCTGAAGAGTTTTGAGGGATCAACACTTGCAAAGAAGGCTCACCGCATGATGAGCACTTTGTTCTCGCTGGAGCTCGCCGTCACCTACACCTACAAGAGATCGACGGGCAAGCTCGTGTTTGAAGGGACGGCAGCCGAGAAGGCCGTCCGTCGTAAGTACTCCCATTAAATACTATCAAACGCAATGAATGTTAGTACGGAGTTTGAAAAATAATCATGAGTTATAGTGCTCTTCATGTGAGGCGAGAATAAAAATTAAGAATATCACCACTTATATATCTGAGCGAATAAAATTTAATTTTCACATGTATTCACAAGTTAATGTTAGGAAGGTAAACTGTTTATTAAAGTTACGCTGCTTTAACCACCAATGCAAAAGAAAATATAGATGAGGAAAAACGGCATAGTCATTAAAGTATTTAATTTTAGTGAAATCTTAAAATTCAGAACCTTTTCTTTTCTGAAATGATAGGTGTCGTGCCTTTTCTGCTTATAGTTGAACACGCTTATTTGGTTTTAATACTGTTGTATAGTGAATGAAATGTTGGCTTTACTTGTTTTAGTTCCAAAGCAAATCGTCCTTACATTACTAGCTATTCCATAAAAAATGTTTAAAGAAAAATTATAATTTTTTTTTTTTTGCAGAATGTACATTTTCGAGAGTATAACCTTGCATAGCTTTAAGAGTAAATTTTAATCATGATGTCACGAAATCTGCTCACATATTCTGTTCTCAGCCTGCAGTGTATACTATACACACTCCTCGTTGGGCCAGGTTTTAAAGGTGTAGAGGAGAGAATACGTGAACCCAGCAGAGTGTTGTTTTCATTTTAAAAATATAATGCAGTTCTGTCAATATCAGGCAAAATTGAGTTTGAGAGAACACAGATGTTGAGGTGGTCTTTCTTACACTCTTTTTAAGGCGCTGCAAAGGAGAGCTTCCGAGGACTGGCGTCCAAGGAATACACGTTCCACCTCGGCAACAGGTTCCGCAACGCACGCGGCAACCTGAAAAAGCGGGAGGACGCGTACGTAAAGAAAGCAGTCTCTTTGGTCGAACATTTTTCAGATCCTACCTTAAAATTTGGTTAAGTCCAATCGCCTACACTCGTTGGCACCACAAGAAGAAGTGAAAAAAGCGAGCTTTGCGTGTAGTTCAACGCTGAATAAAATAATTCAGAAGAACGTTAAGAAACAATCAACGAAGCTTTAGGCCTGATTTCGCAGCCGGCGTTTCGCCATCCTGTCACCGGGAAACGACGCCTTTTCCGTCATTTCAGATAACTTTCGAAGCTGTTCTTGCCGGAACTTGACGGCGGCGTCACACTCCGGCGAGAAACGGGCCGAAAATTTCTTTCAAATGACGGGAAAGCCATCGTTTCCAAAGACGGGGTGGCCGAACGCCGGCTGTGGGAATGGGGCCTTATGCGCTAAAAACGTGGATATCTGGACAACCCGAATGAACAAGTCACTTAAATGCGCTTTCAAGTACCTTAACTGGCTACATGGAGGGGATATTATTTTCGCTAGGAGCCGAAATTGTTTCAACAGTTCTAGAGATGTAAACGGACCGTGGTCCTTCCCTCGTGGATGAATGTAATTAGCTGCATGTGATAAAAGTCGCAACTTATAAAACAAAAAAAACTGCAGCAGCAAGAGACGTTATATCTTCTTTATTATTACTTATAAGATACAAGCCTACATGCACGAGCCGACTTATCATATGCACACGATGATGTGCCTCCAAGTTTTTATGGTTGTGGGCTTTAGGATGTTGCTTACACCACCTGCGAAGTTACAGCGGTATTTACGGCACTTAAAGCTAAATTCCCGATAAGCACTAGACTCGGTTCTGCATGTTGACATGAAAGTACAAGAACAGGATTTTTTAGAAGACCACTACAGACCGTTTTCATTCTCCAGTGGAGCATAAAGAACATGCGCAAATTTGTAATTCCTTTTATAGGCAAGCAAAATTCCCGTGTTTATTTGATTGGTTTACATTGGTTGCCAATATTGCATCAGGATTTTCTGATTTCAACTATTGTGTTGTTTGCTATTTGCAGGAGGATACTCAAGGCTGTGCGAACGAAAGGAGGTGCGGTGCCGGAAGGGTTCCTAGGATCAAGCATGAGGGAGCAGTATTATTACTTTTTTTAACATTTGTTTTATGTTTGTGTTTTTATTGATTATGTTTTACTTGCCCCCCCCCCCCTTTATGTATAACCCTACGGGCGCTTTAAGAGTATAATAAATGCCATGAAATGAAACGAAATACTGTTTTTGTGTCGTTCCACGGAAGACATCGTCGGTTTATGGGTGGTGGAACTTGTGGGTAACGGTTGTGGAGGTTTTGTTATCAATTTCTCGGCGGGATAAAATGTTTTATATCTTCTTTTTATTTTTTCAACATAAATAGCTTAGGTTTCGTGATAAGTACAAGGAAGGAGAGGTGTTGCCCACGTAGCGGTAGTTGTGTCGTATTGCAGGCGGCGAGATATTTAGCGATTTTTATGTCGTATTAACGTACACTCATGCAGAACCCAGGCTGACAAGCCTCACGCTGCGTAAATATTCCCAAACCAAGTAATCGTTATTTTTGAAGGGGTTATTATATTGTTACCGCTACGTCAAAACAGAACTTTCTTATTAAAGGAATAAACTGTGTTACAAAGTCATTTTGCACAGCGTTGAATACTGTACTGGTTTTCATGGGTTTTTCGAGATTCGTATACTGCAGGTTTTTGATTTTTGAGCGGTCAACATGGATGCGGATCATCGCGGTGTGGTCATTAACTGCAGTATATGATTAAAATAAAACAATGAGTATTTATGAATTTGTTTTTATGTGATCATTCATTGCTAAAAAGATGTGTATAATTGCACATCAAAAAGACCCCTTGCGAAGTTCACAGCGCCCGCAGCCGGCGCTGGAAGGCATTATGGAACACGTTGTCGGAAACGACGGACGGACGGAGATTGCTTGCTCTCTTATGTCACGTGGTAGCGGAAGAAACGAGGAAGGCGGGGCACCGCGCGGCCTTCTGGAGATGCAACGATCTATAGACCTTTCAAAAAAGGCGTGTGGTGATCTTGATTGTTAGGGTAGCGCGTACTTCCACTTCCGAAGCGACGAACACGCATATCTGTGAAGACCGTACGCGGGACTGTGGTTTTGAAGCATTAAAAAGTCTATGGGAGTATTCACTAGCGGCCATAGCTGTGCGCACGAGTTCGCTTTTGCAACGTCGCATTCCTCACCATCAAGTTTGCCGGTTTTGGCAGGCTATTAATGTAAGCTCGTTCTGAGCATGCGCTCTAAACATTGACCTCAAATATGGCGTCCAGTGAATACTCCCTATTCTGGAGCGCACCGCATCATATCAACGATCTGGAAAACAATTTCTGCAAACTCTGCCGTGCATGTGGATAGCTGCTGCGTAGAAAGTGTTTCAACAGTTGAACTACAGAACTGTACTACTCTTCCGCGAAGAGGTGCCCGCAGTAGTGGCCAAACTGCTGCACAGCTGTTTTCTGATTGTTGCGCGACAAGTAAGGAACACTCGCAAAACTACGCCACGCAGCTGTGATATGACAGACTAAAGCAACAAAAACAAGACATTGTTGCCCCGCTCATGGGGAAGCTCTGTTGCGAAAAGCGTGCCTCGTCATGCAGCGCAAATGTTGAGAAGATGCATGCGGCAACAGTTGGCAAAACTGATGTACAGCTGTAGTCCCGTTGTGGCGCGCAACTTCTGCCGAATATTTTTAAGCAACAATTAACAAACGATGGTGCCCAGCGTTTCTGCAGCAATTCCACGAAACAGCTATCCTCACCTAGCGCAAAACGGTTGTGTCGTACGGTTGGAACACTTCTGTAAAGTAATGTTTAGCGACTGCATTCAAGAAGTATAAACCCAAACTGTTTCTGAATCTGCCACGGGAACAGTTTGCTGACTAAAACGGACGTTGCGATGACTGTTTGTAAACTGTGCTTGCCAAAAGCAAAAAAAAAAGAAGTACGTTGCCATGACATTTAGGAATCAAAGGTCCCGACGCTACCGCAATATTAGTAGGATATAGTCACAAAAGAAAAGTTCTGCACTCTCGCAAATGGAAACGTGACGTTGTTGGGATATGCTGGCGGAGCTTGTGTTGCCTGATAATGTTTGCGCCTGCAGCTGCACTGGTCTTTTCCGGAATATTTAGCGACGTCAGGACAGCACACATTTTTGCTAGATAAATGCAATGCTTCGGTAACTGTTGCGAGCATGAAACAATAAACGGTTGACCGACACAGTTGCCGCAGGGCTTTAGGAACGGACACTTCTGCAGTGTTATGACTGCTGAACATTGCTGCGCGATTGCAACAAAACTGTTTTCATGTTGCGCCGACTGGCTCCACAACATAAATTGTTACCTGGGTAGGTATCTATCTATGTAGCAGTCTTGGACAGTAACTAGTTACTAGTAACGCGTTACCGGTAATTAGTTACTTTTTAGTAACTTGTAACTGTAACTCGTTACTGCTTAGTGAAAATAACTTGTAGCTGTAACAGGGTTACTATTTTTATAAAGTAACTGTAAAGATTAACGTTTCTACAGGTACTTCTCAGATTTGTATGCAAATATATTGCAAACACAACCACAAATTCGTCTCGCTTCTCGTGAGAGTCCCATGTGCTGGCACGGCAAGGTAGCAAAAACTGCTGCAGAAACCTTCTGGAGCTCGAGGGGAAAAAATAAATAAAAACTAACTAAATATTTGGTGGCCCTGATCGACCAATGGTTCCGCCAACGGGAGGACGGGGACGTTTGTGTCCGCAAAACCCGTGTCACAGCAAAACATCGCTCACAGCGCACGCAGATGTAACAAAGCGCGGCTTCTCCAAAGAGTTTTCTTTCTTCGTCCGGGGAGAGAGCGAGTGCTTTTTGCAGAAGACAGTTTTGATGATTGTCGCCCCGAACGCCCGCAGGCTTACGGGCACTACCGATTTTCCTAACCTCGCCTTTTTGCCGCAAGCATGCGTTGACTTCCCCTTTAATTTTAATTGTCCAACTCCCAGATGCACTCTCGCGGTCTGGACTTTAGGACCATTTCTTCCTTCCTTTTTCTGCATACCAATTACCGGCCTTGCCTCGCGTCACCCAATCGTTGTCTTTTCGGGTCCGTCCCCTGAGAAAAAGTATTCGCTTGAAACG